>JAVRRP010000052.1:0-36336 GCA_036872775.1 Oleoguttula sp. CCFEE 5521
GAGCATACCAAGACGCACCCAAGACCCGGCATATGAACTGCATCATCTCTGCGTAGGCGAGTGACAGCAAGATGAGTGACTTCTCTTCCCATTTTCAATACCCTCACTGCCGTCCCTCATTCCCGTCTTGCACTCTCCTGTCCTTGTCCCGATGTTCTAGCAGTAGCTCAACGAGAACACGGACGAGCCACTCCTTGCAGGGCAGACCAGGGCTTACCACTGGTCATATTCGCCAGAGCTCAAGAATCCGGGGCCCCACGCGCGCAGCTCGTGGTCAGAGCGGCAGATCGACTCAGGCTCAGACCTCACCAGGGTAGAGGTATATAGATCATGAAGGACCCCACACGTAGGTCATTATATACGACGGCGCCAGCGCTTCTGAGCGACGAACACAATGGACAAATCTGACTTCGCCGCAGCACGCGTTGAGGTGCGAGACCCGTCGCCAACGTCCAGTGATGAGAAGGGTGTCTTCCGTGGAGACGAGCCGGAGCTGTTGACATGGACTGAGGAAGAGGAACGGCGGATTCGGAGGAAGCTGGACTGGCGCATCGTGCCTCTCGTCACTCTACTGTATCTGCTGTGCTTTCTCGACAGAGGTAATTCATCGCCGCACACTGTTGTGATTTCAAGAGGGACGCTAACAATACGCACCCAGCGAACGTCGGCAATGCTCGAATCCAAGGCATGGCCAAGGACCTCAATCTCGTCGGCTACCGCTTCAATTGGGCCCTGACGGTCTTCTACTTCACCTACACAGCTGTGGAAATCCCCAGTAACGCAGTGCTGAAGTATGTCGGTCCCAAACTCTGGATTCCCTTTCTAGTGCTGGCTTTCGGTATTGTGAGTATGTGCACTGCCTTCGTGCAGTCATTCAATGGACTCTGCGTCGCTCGCGCAGCGCTCGGGTTGGCGGAAGGCGGCGTAATGCCCGGTATCGCGTTCTTCCTGTCCTCTTTCTACCGCCGTGGCGAGCTACTTTTCCGCGTCGGAATCTTCGTCTCCGCTGCATCGATGGCCGGTGCATTCGGCGGACTGTTCGCAACCGGTCTCGCGCGCATCCCCAGATGGGGCACCGATGCGACTCCCATCCACACCTGGCGGAACATCTTCTTCTTCGAGGGACTCATCACCATCGCTGTCGCTATCGCCGCGCCGTTCTTGATGCAGACGAAGCCGGAGGAGTGCAAGTTCCTCTCGCCGAGGGAGCAGCTTATTGCCGCTGAGCGTCTGGCGCGTGAGCATCGAGCAAAGGCACACGAGGTGGTGAAGTGGAAGCACGTCAAGATGGCTGTCTTCAATGTGAACAACATCGTCTGCGCCTTCGGCTTCTTCTTCGTCAACGTCACGGTGCAGTCCTTCTCGCTCTTCTTGCCATCGATCCTAGCAGACTTAGGCTGGACAGCTACCCGCGCCCAGCTATACAGCGGTACGCCCCCTTCCTCTCCCCCCTTCCGCTCCCCAACTGACAACTCTCCCCTCTATAGTACCCCCATACATCGTTGCCTGCCTAGTCTCCATAAGCATCGCCTTCATCTCCGACCGCACCAAGCTCCGCGGCATCTACCTCGCGACCTTCCCCCTCCTCTGCGTCATAGGCTTCACAATCCTGCGCGTCTCCAACAACGAGAACCTAAAATACATGGCCGTCTTCTTTTCCGCCGCGGGCGCCTTCCCCGGTGGTCCCGGATTCCTATCCTGGGGCCTCAACAACGCCGCTGGACCCGCCGTCCGCGCCGTGAGTGGCGGGTATATCGTGGCCATCGGCTCGTTTGGCGCAATTTTGGCCACGTGGACCTATGTCCTGAGCGGTAAGGGCTGCGGAGCACGATATAGTGGTATCGTATGCTGATTATGGTCATAGATGCACCCCGGTACCCGATCGGGCATACGATCAATCTTGTGGCGCAGGTGATTGTGGCGTGTTTAGCCACTTTTGGGATCTTCTACGTTGTTAGGGAGAACAAGGCCAGGGCTGCTGGCAAGAGGGACCATAGGATTGAGGGGATGAGCGAGGAGGACCAGGATGAGCTGGGGTACAGGCATCCTGAGTTCAGGTATATACCATAGCGTGATGTGCGATAATGTTGCCGCAGGCAATCAGAATAAGGCTCTCCAACGAACTCGCCAGACCACCTCCCCTCTGCGAGTATTCGCAATACGAGTGAGTTCTGTGAGACATTGGAGCTGAATGGACGCCGTAAGGAGGGACTGAAGATAATGGTGGAAGACTTCGGAATTCTCTCTCTATCTCACAAGCATACCACGGCTCACTCGCGGGTCGAGCGCTCCCAGCACAGACTGGCGAATAGCCAGCCCAGAACGCCAGATCCTCTATCCCATGTCCACCCGGCGCTGGCAACTTACCGTACTCACACACGTAGCACCCACGACTTTCGCTGGGTTTCCTCTCGAGTTCCTTTCGCTTACTCTCGCGACACGTCGCGTCCGAAGACGTACGACTTCATCCAGTCCATGATGACCAGCACCCGGTTCCTCGCTAATTTTCAGAGTCAGCATGATGTCCAGTCCACCGTCCAGGAAGGTCAACACTTACTGCTAAAGCACATACTCAAATAAGCGCTCCGCCAGAACAGATAAGTCAACTGCCCGCCTGACGCAAGATTTCCCGTAAACCAGCTAATATCAGCCACAGCCTTCTCACTCCCAATGTAAGCCAAGCTCCCCTGATGCGAATACTCAAACGGCCCCATCTGCTTCACCCGACGCAGTCGCTTCTGCAACTCCTTGATATCGCCGAAGATACCGTCACGCAGCTCCTTGTTAGCGGCCACGGCCTGCTTCTCCGAAAGCAGCGAGAGCTCCTCCTGGATCTCATCGGTCTTGGCCATTTGGTTGAACAGACGGGCCAAGAAAGCGCCTTCCTGCGACGCGACTTGGGCCGTGGGAGCGTAGTTCGCGATCGCGCAGTCGCCTATCGCCCAGACATTCTCGGCGCCTTTGACGACGAGGTATTCATTCACGACCAGTCCACGGCGGGAGTCCTTCTGCGCCGGAATCTGGGACATGAGGTCTTTCACTACTGGGCGCAGAGCGTTACCGGTGGCCCAGACGAGCAAGCCGTAGGGGATCTTATCCAGCTGCTTCACGCCTGCCGCATCGGTGTACTCTGCCTCGATATACTTCTCCGTGACATTCTTGACCATCGTCTTCGTGCGAATCTCAATCGTCTCCTCCTTGAAAGTCTGCTCCGTGTAATCGATCAAATTCTTGCTGAACATCGGTAACACCTGCGGTAAGGCCTCTACAAGCGTGACGTGGAAGTTGTTCGCTATCTCAGGGATCCATTTGCGTAAGTCGTTCTCGAAGAAATCTTGCAGCTCGCCGGCGAATTCTACGCCCGTGGGACCACCGCCTACGACAACCATATGCAGGAGACGCTTAATCTCCTCAGGCGACTGGTCCTTGAAGGTCGCGGTCTCGCAGCAGTCCATGATGCGTTTGCGGATGCGTTGCGCGTCGGAGACTTCTTTTAGGAAGCAGCCGTGCTCGCGCACGCCGGGAATGCCGAAGGTTGCGTTTTCGGCGCCGACGCCGACGACGAGCATGTCGAACTTGACCTCATTGGTGGTAGTGGCGCCTTTGATCTCGGACTCGTCGTTGATGTACACGATGCGCTTCTCGTAGTCGATTTTCGTGGCTTCGGCTTCGTAGTACTTGACTGCTGCTTTCTTGTGGCGGAGGAAGTTACGGATGGGTTCCATGATACTGCGGTGCTCGATCGTACCTGTGGTGCAGGACGGCAACAGCGGCGTGAAGAGGAAGTAGTTGCGCGGCGAGATGACGACGACATTGTAGTTCTCTGTATCAAGTTTCTTGAGCAGCGAGACGGAGCCCCAGCCTGTGCCGAGAACTACGAGCGTTTTCTTCGTTGGGTCTGGCTCCGCTTGCTCGCCGGGGTGGCGGTTGAGGTAGATGCCATATGAGCCGTAGACGAGACCGCCGAGGATAGAGATGTAGGTTTCGCGCCATAGAAATCGGAGGACTCGGAATCGCTTCTTGGGCTTTGGCGTGGGAGAGAGGATCACTTGAGGACCGCCGTCTGCATAGCCTCGCCTGAAGCTTTGGCGGAGGGTCTCACGTGGTAGTGTGAGCTTTGCGCTTGCTGTGAGGGAGGTTGTGCAGGCTTTCTGTAGGGTCGATCCCGTGGCGGATACCAAGCTCCTTTTCGCTGCCGGCGCAATGAGAGCCATTGCCGGCCGCATACCGCACATCGGCCTCAGTGCTCCCGCCATGTTGGACTGGCGGTTCTGTTGCACTGGCGATTGCCTTCGTTCGTGGTGAGTGGAGAGTCAATGGCAATGGCCAGAAAAGAAATGTCCGCACGTTGAGCTCCTAGATAAGCTCGCGTGTGGCCAAAGCTGCGTCGGGGTCTGTGCACTCACCTCCGGGTCTCAGCGGCTACATGCACGAGATACTAGATAGAAGACAATGTTCACGCCCAGCGTGACACAGCGTGCCTGTTTCGCTGGAAGACCACTATGATCAAGGACGGCACAAGAGGGCGGACAAGGGGACATTGACAAGATTCTTCGTTTCGCTACACAACCCGCCTGCATTACACTTCCTTCTGCGCTTTCAGCCCTTCCGTCCGTTCTCGTGCCATTGCTCCGCAAGACCATCGTACACCCATACCTGTCCAAGCGCCCAACGCCACATCTGCTTGTCAACACTGACAACTCCATCTGCCCGCTGAGAGTGGCCGCTGGTAAACGCAATAATAGCAACAAGCACAATTCTTGGGTATCTTCGGGTGCTTCCTGCCTCTTCAACAAATGAGTGGCTGCCAATGCTAGCTATTGAGCACGCTGCAGTCAAAATACTCGATCTGCTCTGTCGAGTTGATGCTTCACCGAGCGAATATCAGCAGTGAGCAAGCACCGAGTGCAATGGCAAGGAATGCCGAGGCTGTATTTGAGGTTGCCGCCGAGGTCCCGGCAGCATCGAATGGACTACCACCACCGCTGGTGTTGCCAGGCGAGGTTTGCGCGCTACCAGCTGACGATGTGGTGGATGAGGCAGTCGACTTCGCCGTCGATGGGGATGTTGCTGCTGGAGATGATGTCGTGTTGACTGCGAGTGCAGTTGTGGTGCTGGAGGCGACTGAAGATGTACTGGATTCGCTCGACGCGATGGGTGTGCTAGCACTTGATGACACCGGTGCGCTGCTCGACATCGTACTCGACTCCACAACAGCGCTCGACGTGACTTGAGTCGAACTGGGCGCCGCAGTACTGCTAGCAACACTCGAGGAATAAGCCTGCGTACTCGAAGCCGAACTCGCAGCAGCAGCCGCCGAGCTCGCCGCCGCAGCCGCAGCCTGCCCACACAGCGACTGCGGTCCATTGCCTCCCAAATACACAGTGATGATATTCTGACCCGGAGGCGGATTCGCAGCGCAGGCAGCTTGTATGGGTCCTATCATAGCCGCGAGTCCGTCGATGCAGCCAGTACTGCACCCTCCGCCGCTGAAGTCTGAGCCATTGCAGGCGTCGATGTCCTGAGAGTAGACTGCTTGACAAGCGCCTTGAACGCCCGCGGCTCGAGGTGCGAAATCTGAGAGTTTGACTGTGGCGAGAGCGAGGGCTGGGAGCGCGAGGAGCGCGAGTGGTGATGCTGTGGTGCGCATGTTGGGTGTAGTGATGTGTCGGTTGTGGTGTAGAGTGTGTATATGCGCGCGGTCGCAGATGGGGTTGCGTTTGCGGCCAGGCGGATTTGAGTAAGGTGAATGTGTTTGTGCGCAGTGTTGCTGGTCGAGTGGCGTGAAGTCGACCACCGCGAACTTTCTCGTCCTTTTCTGACTGGTCCTTCCTGCCTGTTTCCCCTCCTGCGTTTGCGCCCCGTTCGACTTCGCTCACGGCGCGTTCGTATGCACAAGGGTTGTGTGTGCGACTTCAGATGTAAGCGGTCTTGCGTGTAATGAGTGGACGTCGCTAGCACCAGGCTGCAAGCAGACTGCGATGAGTGATCGTGTGAATGAGCGTGGTGTTGCCGTGATGTCGGGTGGTACAGAGAAGCAATGTAACGTGGGTAGGCGCGCGAGCGAGGGAGAGCACATTGGGGAAGGAGCGATGCACGGTCCCTCGAGCTGCAGCTAATTCTTGATGTGATTATTGCCGGCTGCTCGCTTGCGATAGTACTGAATGATCTGACACCTTCCGACAGCCCATGCGAACTAGAAGTCTTCGAGAGCGCGTACTCGAAACTTCCGTTACCACCAATTGCGCGAATGCACTGGACAAGATGCTGGCAAACGCCTGTGTTGCGAGGTGCATAGGGTTTCACCGCTAGCCTGAAACTCTGTCACTTGCCCCTGGCGACATGTGTTTTCCGGGCTCCACTGTGCTGACCTCACTCGTGCTGACCTCACTCCCTCGCATGCAACTGTCTGCCAGCGGATTGTGTACTGGCCCACCAGACAGCCACGAAAGCAGGACGATCATCGAGACCTTGTCCATGAGCTTCAGCTTCGCATGCCAACACTGCGACCTCGCCGATGTGTCGACTAAGCAGGATTGTTGTTGACATCGAGGAGGTGCCGATGCCATGCCTCACTGTGCTCCATGCGATTGCAATGGCGGCTGTTGTGGGCATCGGTCTCCGGTCAACCGCCTCTTCGGTATGCCTGGCACGATGTTCCTGGGTGAGATGAGGCCAGCGGGCTTAGCCGCAAAGATACCTCGTCTAACCCTCCGCGAAGTCAAGTCGGTGCAATTCGCGTAGAGGTCAACAAAGGCCGGTTGCCACCGAGAGTAGGCCGTACAATGGCTCCGCCTTTCATCATCGCTTTCTTCCTTTGTGTCCGCTTTATCACAATCTCTTATGGCTAATATACCGACAAGAAGGGACAATGAATTGAAGCTACAAGTCATGCTCGAGTTTTATAGGGTCGCCATGGTATGTCGCGGCTCGGTGTCGAGGATTTCGTTACCTGCACAAATCGACAGGAGAACCGATAATACTACACGGGACAGCCCTCACACACCGCAGAAGCCTTCTCTCAGCTAAGATATTCAGAAACATCCCGCCATGGCCGGCACACCCCCTCAATCCCCTCCACCAACCCCCAAGGCCTCTTCCAGCTTCCCATTAATGACGTCTCCCGATGGCTCGCCACGGATTATCCAAGGCAGTAAGGAGTCCACGCGCGTAGCAACGATGATGGCCGCGTTGCGTGCCGAGAAGGCTCTCGCAAGTAGGGACTCAATCGCCACAGTCCTAGCTGATAGGCCCAGCAGCGACGTAGTGACTGACGAGATGACGCAGGCGCGTGTGAAAGCCGAGTCGGAAGCATGGAAGGCCGCTGCACCGACAGCCCACGACGAGGAAGCTGCACGGGCCAATGCAGCGATCGCAAGGAACGCCCTGGCTGTGGCCAAGGCAGAGGCGTCTCTCGCTGCTCCTCCATCTTCACCCGGGCCACTGGTCCGCCTCGACAGCGCAGAGCTTACCTTACAAAACCAGTGGGAAGCCGCCTATCGAGCTCGAGAAGACTCTTTAGAGAACTCCCTTGAGCGCACTCAAACGCTGCTCGAGGCGCTGGCTGAGTCCTGGCCTAGCAGCTCAGGCTCAGACAAGAGAAAGTGGGAGGAGGTCGAGAGACCGAGGGTGCTGGTCAATGGGAGGAAGTGGCAAGAGAATGGCGGGAAGGAGACGAAGGGCATTGTTGGGAAGGCGGGAGAGATTATGAAGGGACTGTTTGGGAAGAGGTAAAGTATCGTCTCTCTGTTCCATACCTCTACGCTGTCGAAACGTCCTTTAGCAATGCGTGGTCTCCGCATTTGTTTCACGTCCACTACCTCCTTCCATATCATACATTCTAGAGCGGTAGCGCCGCACTGGTCTTGCCATCTCATGGCTACCATCTACGCTGAGATGCCCAACAGCGGAGCACTCGATGTAGTCAAAGCGTGCGGATCCATTCCTGCGCTGGCACATAGTCATGCTTCAAGGTGTTCTGCGCAACGCCACCATCACATAGCGGCCAATTGCTCCCATCACCACAGCCACCGCTTCTCCACGCCGAACAGACGATGCACGCCGTGAGCGACTGGTTCCTGACGCTTCGCGGCAATGTGCGTGGGACGTTGCGTGCCGCTGTGCATGCTCAAGGCGCATCTACCTACACACGCTGTCAGCATGCGCAGCCTCACAACGTTACAGCGGCTACATACCGCGGATATCTAGTCTTGGGGCAGCGGATTTCCGCGCATGTGCGCTGGCATTGTGCTCCGGAGGGGTGAATGTCAAAGGCTTGTCTCCGTAACGGGCATACCATGCTACATCCGATCGGAACGGGGCTACTGCTTGAGCCTTGCGACGGTGACTATACGATATAGGGCCGGCAGGCAAGAGCGTGGTGAGCTGCTGGCGCAGTTGCTGCACTGCCAGCTCACGGACTTGCTCTGGATCGTTTGGCATAGACTTGAGCGCTGCCTCGGCTTCTGCGAGAAGCTGCTGGACGACACGATTGCACCGTGAGAGACGATGGTCGAGCTCTTCGTGGTTCGCTGCAAGCGCCGATTCTCGCGTTATATTATCGACGAGTGACATGCTGTTCGGTCGAGTGGCGACCTATAGTAGCAGGTGGTAGCAGACACGCTGGGATTGAGGAGTCAAGCATGGCATATATGTGGTTCGCGGCTACATATCATCGGGCACTCGAGTGAGAAGGTGCGGCCCGCTCAGTCAAGTGAAGGGAAGTGCTGAACTTTCACCTCTTTGACTTTTACGTACCAGCTCTGAATGTGCTCGCCATGCATGTGGCAAGTAGCTGGTGACGGATACACGCTTTGCATCGATACAGTCTACACTTCCTTCCCAAACCTTGGAGCTGCACATATAATGATTAGGTGCAGCTTTTGCGCAGTGGAGTCGAATAGACCGTACCTGTCCCCCAATGTAAGGGCGCTGCTGTGCAGCTTTGCCGCTCCTAAGCCCGAAGAGATTAAGGAAAAGCAACGAAAGAGAACCTGCAAATCTCTCAGAGCGTCAATGACTTCCAATGCGTTCAGATAATGACTGTCTCGTAGTCAGCACATGCGCAAGATCCCCACCGCGAAGCAAGTGACGTACCTAATCTACTCCACTGAATCGCCGTCCCAGGACTCGGCACCTGAATGCGATGGGGTAGGCAAGCCAACACCTGAGAAAGTGCTGACATCCGAGTGCGATGGCGTGGGGATGTCAACACCTGGAAATGTGCTGGCATGCGAATGGGTTGGCGTGGGTACGTCAACACCCGGGAAAGTGCTGTCAGAGTCCGCCGACGGAGCGTTGGGATTGCTTCGGCCAGTATTGTTGCGAAGCCACTTCCCGATACGTTTGTTCGCCTGGATGGTGTGATGTGGCAGATCATCCACAAGGCCGGCTGGGACGTCGCTCACAGGGTCATTGGAAGGGTCAAGGGCATCGTTGCCTTGGGCGAGCAGATTCTTGGTCATCTTGCAGCAGCGCCGGAGACTATCGCCGGGTGCTTCAGTCTTGGCATCGGTGTCTCCCGTTATACTGGGTGGGGGCGTCACCAGGACGTTCCTCGCAGCAGTGAACTTGATAACCTTCGGCGTCGGAGACGGCGTAGCGAAAATCTCAGTGTGGGACGACACGATGGTCGATGGCGGCGTGATCAAATGCGAAGATATTCCGGAGGCTCTAGCCGTTTGAAGTGTCTTGGAAGGCGTGAAGGCTTTAGTTCCGGGAGGCGAGGTCGGCTGGAAGTCCAAAGGCTTGCATTGCTTGAAGTACTTCCCTTTCACCAACACGCTCATGGCTTCTCTCACTAAGCTTTTCTCCGAAAGTCCCGAGCCTAGCAAGGGAGGATGTCGGGTCTCTCCAGTAGCGAGGAAGTGCCCGACCAACCAAACCGAGTCAACAACCTGTGTGTGGGTAAAGTTCGGATCGTCAGCAATGACTGCTGTGGTGAACGTGGCCCAACTACAAGTGCGAGTTTCGAGACTGCCTTTGCAGGTGAGCACTGCAGGATTCAACGCCTTGTCGTTGATGCGATTGGTGATAAGTGTGACAAGTCTGCGGAGTGCGCCTTCACAGCACTCCTTGCCGTACTCAGTAGAGACGCCAACCTCCCCAGCCAGATGCAGGAAGGTATCAACCTTCGGCATGCATCCTGCGCTATATCGATAAGTTGCAGCGTGCCGGAGGAGAGCGTTCACGGTGCCTGGCGACCATGTGATTCGCTTGTAGCCGCGGAGCTCGGCGATCGTGAGGCCCTCCCAGACTATCAAGTACTCATCATCCTCATCGCGGACGTCGCCATGGGGCTCCACGTCGGACCCCTCAGCGTCGTCACTATCTTGAGAGCTGCATAATGCATCATCCGATGGCTGAGTGCTCGATTCCTCATCGGAGACGTACCGTCGGCCACTGCGTAGTATGCGAGGCATGTTTGGCAATGGGTAGTCCGGTAAGCGAAGTGCCAGGCGGTCAGTATCTGAAGTCCTCCCGGCAGATGTCGAGGCGTGAGTAGGGTGAAAGAGTGCTCATCCAGTCTGTGGACTAGGCCAACGCGGCGATATATGTGACCTTCGTGGCCCATGTTTGTGGGATTGGGCGGTCGGAGATCAGCATCAGGCATCAGAACCGCTCACGATCTCCACATGCTGAGTGAAAATGCATGTCTTGATAGGAATAAAGACTATCTGGAGATGCCTCGCGCTAGGGTGACCGGATTGCTTGCGTTCGCTGCGTGGTCGAGGTCTCAGATGCGGAAAGCACGGTCTTTGACTCACTCAGCGCTGCTGTATTTGGCCAGTTTGGCAAGCTTGCAGCACACCATCACACTGTGACAGAGGTATGTGGTAGCAAGTGCCCGCCATACTCTATCAGGTCTCGTCTTCATCTTCCGTGCCCATGACCACGTGTAGCGCGCGCCTTGACAGCGCCACATTCCGCTCCAGAGCACCCAGCTTAGCCATAGCAGCCATCAAGCTAGGATCAGCACTCTCCACCCGTACCTTGTCTCGCACTCGAACTTCCTGTCCGCGGAAAGTAAAGGCCTGGTGTGCCTCATCGTGAAACACAGGTTTGCCTCCAGTGAAAGCCGTCGTAAATCGCTCCCGGAACGACAGTCCACTAGGAGCGGAAAGTGGCGTGTTCGTGCCAGTGTGAGCATCCGTACTTCCCACAGTCCGTACATGGAGGACTATCGCAGCCTCAGAGATCGACAGATGCAGTGACAAATTGGCCGGTAATGGTGGATCGAACGTCGTTGGCTCGAGCGAGTCACCTGACCAAGTATTATGGCCGTCCGTCCAGCCTTTCAGAGCTCCCTTGGCTTCCTGGATATTCTCGTGGAGCAGCCGGATCTGACTTGAGATGAAGTCTGCGTTTCCTGCATCGCCGGTCCACCGAGTGGCGTCCACGACATCTAAGCAGGCGTTGATGAGCGTACGAGCAGTCTTAAGCTGCTCGAGAACGATCGTCGGTGCTGTGGGAAGTGCTGAGACCGATAGACGGTATGCTGGCTGGCCTTTCGGTGGTGGGAGAGACGGCAATCGCAGCTGTATGTCTCCCTTGACGATGCGAGTTCCTACCCGGGTGATGTAGCCTTTGAGGCTCTCGCTTCGAAGTGATGATAAGACGAGAGTAGACCCGGGTTCCTGAGGTGCCAGTAGTGCTGCACATTCTTCGAGGCCAGCTTTCAGAGACGCGAGAGTGTCCTGTAGAGAGACCAAAAGCCAAGCCAGCTCTCGGGCGTTGGTGGCTTCGAGCTCTCTTGTCAGGTCATGACTTGCAATGGGCGGCCACGCGAGAGTCGACATGGTCACTCGTGGGCTACGTCGATTATCGATGATTCTGTCGCCGAGATCTCGTTGTGGTCTCTCTCACGATAACATAGCCACATATAGGGCTACATGATCGCTACAAGGATTGTGCATAAAGTTGCGTGAGCAGCCGCTGCACAGCCACATCATGCCCTCTTTGTCAACATTATTGACAGCCTTGCTATTACACCTCCACCTCCTGAGTAATACGAGATCAGCTTATAGAGTAATACACCCGAACAAAACCTTCGCCTGTTCCCCTCTGGCATACCCCGACTCCCTCTAAGAACTCACAACGAGCCAGCATTGAACACATCGCCCTTGGACACGCGGCACTGCAGTGACTGGAAGATCGCATTGAGTGGGTGAACAAACCAAAGAGGAGGACCTGAATCACTACCGCATTTTGCGCTCGCCTCAGAGACCGGCGCAATGGCCGCCAACAACTACTATCACGATCCTTACACGCGGAACGACTACAACAATACTGCATACTCCAATGACTGGCGAGCCGACTCCTCCTCCCGACCACAACTCTCTACCTCCCCCTTCGACGACCGACAGTATGGCTACTCCCGCAACCCCTCGCAGAGCTCAGACGGCGTTCATCAATACCCCTCGAATCCCTTCGACGAGCGCAACACCATACCCCTCGACCGTAGGCAAAAGAAGCACGATTCCACTGCCAGCGTCGCTCCAATCCTCGAACCACCACCCCACGATGACCCTTTCGTCCGAGATGCGAAGAGCGGACGAAGCAGAAGACGAGACCGCTGGTTCAAGGGGAAAGTCACATATGTCTGCTTCGTCCTCACCTTCGTTCAATTGATAGTCTTCATCGCGGAGCTGATCAAGAACGGTATACTCACTAAAACACCAATCGAGATACACCCATCCTTCAACCCCATGATCGGACCTTCCCCCTACTTGCTCATCAATATGGGCGCGAGGTACGTGCCTTGCATGCACAATATGCCAAATGTGCAGAATGCGAGTCTGGAGATTATGTGGCCTTGTCCGAACGCTACGGCTACGACAGGAGATAGTGTGAGCTGCACTCTGAGCGATTTGTGTGGGTTCTCTGGGGTGCCGAATCCGCGTGCGGGAGGGAATGTAATGGATAGTCCGGCGCCAAATCAGTGGTGGAGGTTCATTGTGCCGATATTTCTGCATGCGGGGATTATACACATTGGGTTCAATCTGCTGCTGCAGATGACATTGGGACGGGATGTGGAGCAGCTTATCGGCAGCGTGCGCTTTGCGCTCGTCTACTTCGCAGCTGGCATCTTCGGGTTCGTACTAGGAGGGAATTTCGCAGCCACCGGCATCGCGTCTTGCGGCTGCTCTGGCTCGCTCTTCGGCATCCTAGCCATCACGCTCCTGGACCTACTCTACACTTGGTCAGAGCGAAAGTCACCTATCAAAGACCTTCTCTTCATCGTCCTTGACGTCTGCATAGCATTCGTCCTCGGTCTCCTCCCCGGCCTCGACAACTTCAGCCATATCGGCGGCTTCTGCATGGGTCTCGTGCTAGGGATCTGCATCCTGCGCTCCCCGACTACAATCGCGCGCCGGACCTCCCTCCACAACCCCTCCTACTCTGGCGTCACATCCCGCCACGCTACCGCAGATGCAGATGAAGGTCTGCGAGGCTTCATCAAGCAGCCGCTTCAGTTTTTCCAAGACCGTCGAGGGGTATGGTGGGCTTGGTGGGCTGTGCGAGCTTTCTGCTTGATCGGCGCGCTGGTAGGATTCATTCTGCTGTTGAAGAACTTTTATGTGTGGAGGACTGGGTGCGGGTGGTGCAAGTATTTGAGCTGTCTGCCTATCAAAACTGGGGGAACGGATTGGTGTAATGTTGGTAATCTTGACTTTACGCCTACGAGCACGGGGAATGGGACGAGTAGGAGGGACTTGTTTGGCATGGGGTTGGACGGGGTGGGACGAATGTTATGACACGGCCGTAGACTGTTCAGTACTTTGTCGTCATTCACGAGCTTGCTGCTACTTTACTGTACTTTGTGCGAGTACCATGACATTTCCTGTGATTTTCTCGATAATGTCTGGAGACCTTGGCGTAGATGTAGATTGCCCATGACGTTAGCGAGCGTGGCTGCCACGAGGTCCGAGCTGCGCAGCTGTGCCATAACCTGGAGAGCTCCATTCATCTCGAGTTTGGAGGCTACAACCTACTACCCATTGAAGATTAGCGTCGCATACATTGCCTGTCCCATTGCATCGTGTAGCCTTGTCTTCCCTTCCAATTGTTTGACAGGGATCAAGTATGTCCTTGTTCGGCGACGACGATGCGGCTCCGCCCTCCTCTCGCAGCGGAGGCGGCGCGAAGTCCACGCTCTTCGATAATGACGACGCCGCTGGGGCGCCTGCTACGAAGACTTCATCGTCCATGTTCGGCGATCCGGCGTCTCCCGAGGACTCCTCGCCCTGGGCTGGCTTCACACCGAAGAAGAAAGCTGGGCGCGGCGTGGGAATGGTGAAGTCGCTCCTCGCCGACGCTAGAATACCGGAGTTCTACGTTGATACGTGGGATACGCTGGCAGCTGGACGGAGTACGATCACTGGTCCGGAGGTGAGGGGTCTGTTGGGTGGGAGCGAGATTGGGAAGCAGCAACAGGATCGCATATGGCAGCTGGTCACAGGTGGCGCTGGAGAGGGGACCAGCATCGGCAGAGGAGAGTTCAATGTGCTGCTTGCGCTGATTGGTCTCGCGCAAGAGGGCGAGGAGCTCAGTCTTGATGCCGTGGATGAGCGGAAGACTAAGCTGCCTACGCCATCACTTCCAGGGTTGAAGAAAGCTGCGCCGGAGCCGCCGGCTACACCACAACAAAGCCGACCCGGCGTGCAGAGCATTGAACCTAGTACTGCGGGCGCGAAGGGCTTCAGTGGTGGGTTTGGAGACGCCGATCCTTGGGGGAGCCCGGATGTGCATAAGGGACATAATCACGCCAATGGTGTGAGCAGCGCGCAGCCACAACGGACAACGAGTACGTTCACTACGACTGCTGCCGCGCCGAGTGAGGGGAACGGGAATGGAGTCTACGGCGATGTGCCGAGCAGCGCTGGTGACCCAGGATCATCATGGGGCGCGAACAACAGCTACACCGCACCGAGCGCCGCTGGCTTCGGTGGCGCAGATGGCGATGGCGATGGCGAAGGGTTCGGTGACGAAGGAGTACCCTCGACACGACGATCTGCTGCACCTCGACAGACTGCGTCCAAGGGTGCGGAGGAGACGGTAACAGTGGCTATGCTAGAGGAGAAGGAGGGCATGTTCTTGTTCCAACATCGCAACTACGAGGTCTCATCGATTAGACGCAACTCGAAAGTCATCAGGCGGTACTCGGATTTCGTGTGGCTGCTAGATTGCCTGCACAAGCGATACCCGTTTCGACAGCTGCCACTCTTGCCTCCGAAGAGGGTCGCGATCAATGGTAACCACATTGCTGCGGACGGCCTGTTCATTGAGAAGCGCCGACGAGGTCTGGCGCGATTTGCGAACGCGCTTGTTCGACACCCGGTGCTTCGAGAGGAGCAATTAGTGGTGATGTTCCTCACAGTTCCTACGGTAGAAGCATGCCCCCCAGATACCCTGCGTTTCAAGCATTTTACTAACAGATCACACAGGAACTTGCAGTCTGGCGCAAGCAAGCTACGATCTCTGTTCAAGAAGAGTTCGTCGGCCGTTCGCTTCCACCAAATCTCGAAGACAGCCTGCCGCAGAATCTCCAAGACACGTTCGAGACCGTGCGATCGGGCGTCCGCAGGAGCGCAGATCTGTATATCAATCTATGTACCCTGCTTGAGCGACTATGCAAACGGAAAGAAGCCATCTCGGCAGAGTACGGCCGCTTCGCACTGAACCTGACATCGATCACGGAAACGACGACCGATATGTTCGCAATCGACACGAATGACGTGCCCTTGCTGAACGAAGGCATCAAGGCCACAGCCAAATACCTGGGCACAAGTCAAGCCCTGCTAGACGACGAAAGTCGAGCCTGGGACGAGGGCTATCTGGAGGACCTGAAGAGTATCCGAGATGGCCTTGTCAGCTTACGAGACTTGTTCGAGCGACGAGACCGACTGAGCCGGGATAACATCCCGCAACTCGAAAAGCGCATCTCCAGCAACGAAAGCAAGCTACAAACCATCAAGTCGAAAGGCGACGCCGCGAAACCAGGTGAAGCCGAGAAGGTTGAGACTGCAATCACCACCGTACGTTCCCTTGACCCTCTTCCCCTCCCATCCTACGTGGTACTGACGAGGAATGCAGGACAAACAATCCATCGTCTCCCAGCACGCACGCGGCATATTCATCAAAGAGTGCGTGCGCGATGAAGTCGTGACGTTTCAGCAGATGATCTGGCGGATTTCGAGGGCGCATCAAGAGTGGGCGTCTGAGAGGGTGAAGTATGCGGAGTTGCAGGCGGATTGCTGGAGGGCGCTTGTGGATGGCGTGGAGGGGATGCCTGTCGGGGAGTAA
This sequence comes from Oleoguttula sp. CCFEE 5521, assembly GCA_036872775.1. Lineage (NCBI taxonomy): Eukaryota > Fungi > Ascomycota > Dothideomycetes > Mycosphaerellales > Teratosphaeriaceae > Oleoguttula > Oleoguttula sp. CCFEE 5521. The sequence continues at coordinate 16,306 of JAVRRP010000052.1, forward strand.
GAAGGGATTGAGAGGATTGAGTGGAGAATTAGGGGGTGTAAGGGTATATAGATTGTCTCGATTAGCATGTTTCTGTGAAGTGCCAAGCCTGACTCGTTGACGTCGACTGACCCTAGCTGTCGAAGCCGTACATTCTTTCCTCTCTGACCATCCTACATGGTGCGGCTTTCCAACGTGCAGTCGTGCATGATGTCGGTATTGCAGGCACCATTGCGAGACAATCCCAAACAGGTGATATCGGCCGCCACCTGTAAGAAGACAGGGGTTTGTGTGGGATCTGCGCTGAGCCACCAACATCGCCTACAAGACGGACGCTGCAGATGGTGAGTGGCAATCGCTTACGCTGCAGAGGATGGTCTGTATAACTCCTACTTCATACTATTATTGTTTGGCGCCATGGCAATTCCATACTCGCTGGCGCGTTTCCTCATTCCACAACATCATGTCACAGCTGGTGTATCGGCAACTGGACCCGTTGAAGAGAGAAATACGCCTTCTGCTCCTCGAAGCTGGAACTGACGATGAGGACTTGATCGCCTGTTTGGTCCATGTTGACCTGGACGATCCAAACCGTCCAGCGTACGAGACCATTAGCTACGTATGGGGCGACGCATCCCGCCGAGCGAGCCTCTACATCGAAGGATGCTAAACGTCAGTCCCGGAGACCGCGATCGCTGCTCTTCGATGTATGCGGTTGCTAGACCGGCCTCGCATGCTGTGGATCGACAGCATCTGCATCAACCAGGCGGACATCGAGGAGCGAGGTAGACAGGTCAGCATGATGGCTGACATCTACCAGAATGGGTTCTGCCTTCTGGCTCACGTCGATGTACCTGATTGCGCAGTTGGCCTTGTCATTGCAAGTATCACGGCTGTGCGTCGCAAGATGGCGCATGAACTGGACGAGATGAGCAAGATAGGGTATCCTCTCTCGCCAATAGGGTTTGGAGAAGCTCCGCCATTGATGATAGGTCTTGATGACGATGCTATAATGGCGCCGTGGCACTTCTTGAGCGCTGCTTGGTTCCAGGCCTGCTATGTCCATACGATCTTGGACGGGGAAGACGGATGAATATGTTGAGAACGGATTGCCGTCGAAGATATACAGCGTTGTCTGAGAGGTACCTCACTGAAAGGGCGTACTGATGTCAGATATGAATAGAAGAAGGGAACGGGACAGCTCAAAGGGAAGAAATGACGGGATGTGTATTGCCCTATGGCACAGTCTTGATGTCTTGTTGTAAGACGATAGTTCCCCAAAAACATCTAGTGCTAATCCATGATGATCGTTGGTCTCATACGCAGTTAAGCGCAGCAATCGCAAGTACCTATTCCCTGACTTTGAAGAATTGCGGGTACTGTCCATCGGGAACGCCAAAGCCCTCCACGAACTGACACCAACTCTGCAGTACACCCGCGTCGAAGCCTGGAGTGTACGGCTGGCCCAAAAAACGATCTTCCGGGTGCTCGGCAGTAGATGTGTCATATCCTAGTATCGACAGAAGGTCGATGAGGTTCTGAGCTGGGGTGGAACAGTTCGGAGCGAATGACTGCCCTGACACACTTACTGTTTCCTCGAGCGGGAAGCTCCATCGGTCACCGCTTTCTGCACTGCTACTGCCTAGATCTTGCTGCTGTTGAGTGATAGGAGCATGATTGATGTTATGTGGAAGCATCATGAGGTCAGACATCGAAACGTCTTGGTGCCCAAAGGATAGCTGGAATGGCTGCGCCAAGCTGTGGGGTAGCTTCGAGACATGAGCAGAGCCCGACACCATTGACACCTGCTTCGCTTCATCTCCAGCCACGTCTTGCAGCGCAGGCAGCTGAATCTGTCCAGGCTTGTTCATATAGGGTGTCATTCCCAGGCCAGATGCCAAGTGGAAGGCAGGTACCTTATCCAGGCTGTCGTGGACTTGCTGCGATGCGAAGGGGGTGGCTTGATCGGGTTTGGCGAAGGTTAGGTCCATGTATCGCGAAAAGTGTACGGTATTTGGACTCGGCGCCGTCGCTTGCCGTGACGAGACTTGGTCTGCGGAGTTGACACTCGACGCAAAAGCCATCATCCAAGGGCTTGCGGGTCCATTTTGCGGGATCGTTGGACTGGACGCTATGCCCTGCGGAGGCACAGCGGGACCCGAAGATGGGTGCACGAGCGAGCAGAGTCGTACAAAGGCATCTGAGTCGCGCCGACCCGCAGGACTCTGGAGATGTCTGCTTGCCTCCAGTGCTTTATCGACGTCAAACTCATAGAACTGCGGCGTCAGGATCCCTTGATTGCTCAGCTTCCACTTCTTCACGAAGAGCGGATCCAGCTCGGCCAGGCCTTCGAAGAGGTTGCAAACCTGGCGCTGCACCGCGTCCTCGAAATGAACGGTGGTCCAAACACCCTCCGTGACATGTGGGGTTGATATCTGATCCGAGACCCGGACACCTCCATGGCTGGAGTTGTGACCTTGCAGGTATTGGATGTATGCTTTGCAATCGTAGTACCATCCCTTCCTGCAGATGGCACATGCCCACAGATCAAAGCCGACTTTGTTGATATGCGTACATGTCGCGTAATGATCGCGAAGGCTTTTCTTCAATAGCATTGCCCAGCAGGCTGTGCAAGGCACCTTCGAGGTCGAACCGATGTCAGGTCTCGCGGATTGTGTACCGCATCGATTGGAGCGCTTGCGAGTGCCTGTAGATATTGTAGTTCGAGATGCACCAGCAGTATCTGGAGCGGGGGGAAAGAAATTGTGTGTCCGGGGGCCAGCGTGTGGGCTTGCGTCAGGATATCCAGTACCAAGCCCATTGTTGGCAGCGATCGATTCGGCCATGACGATTATCTTGATTCTAAGCTCAATTGAAGTATGCAATTTGATTCCTTTACACGAGAGGAAAGGGATGCAGCAGGAAATGAATGCTCGCCAGGCGACGAGGTAAGGTGAAGTCGTTGGGAAGGTGAGAAATCGACAAATTACCTCCAACTCGAGTCTACAAGCACCCGGAGCAAATACAGGCGAGGCACCGAGCAGGCTGTGCCGCTTCCGAACAATGTGCCATGCGCGCAGCTATCTCACGGTCTGTTGAAGAAAGGGAGCGCCATCATTGGTGAGATCTGTAACAGCGGCTTCCCCTGGGGCCTGCGGGTACCTGCAGTAGACTCACGCAAAAACACCTTCACAGGGCAATGCCGCTACGCAGTAATGATTGAGGGTCTCGCGTCATGACTGATCGCGCAGATAGTGTATTCGACAGCAGAGCACCGCTCCAACGCGCATCCGCTTCGTCATTGACGCACGCAGGGAATGGCTGGGTTAGTCTTCGTACAGTAGCCATTGAAAACCTCGTTGTCACATATCCGTCGCTCGTCATTGAGCGCGCGCAGTGATAGCAACGGTCCAGGCCTCTGACGACGCCACGCAATCCGTTGCGGGAGCCGTACCACAGCGCGATCCCACTTCTTGGGGGCGTATGCGCCGGACAGATATTCCGTGCAGCTCGGTTGACCGTACGCGCCGGACAGACATTCTTATTGCGCCTGAGCGAGCAAATGAGGCGACTTCCCGCGCACTCCCGTCATGCAAACCTCTTTTTGCGTTGACCGTGAGTAGGAGACCCCTGCGCATCGTGACGCGAGCAGACGCACTTCCACACGCTGGCAATGGGTCATGCGCGGCAATTTCTCGTTGGGCCTGCCCAGGAACGCGTAACCGCGACAAGTCAAATCGCAGATTTCCGGTCGGCTTTGCTGCTGCTTCCAGGGGACGTAGAGCATGGCCTCCGCTGTAGTGACAGACTCTGGCATGGGCCATCCTTATAGATAGTATCGTGAGAACCTGCACCTGTTGCTACCAGCATACCACAACGCCGCAGAACAATCTCAATCGCCTGTATGTCCGGTACGTAGCGAGGACTACAGACTGTAAGCGTTACCTAACACAGTGTCTAGCACTCCACCTTCCAGCTCACGATCAAGCGAGAGTCTGCCGTGCGGCAGGCCTTGGTAAGCCTAACTAGATACCGTGACGATTTCCAGATGCCACTGACGCTTCACAGTCTTCGGTTCACAGCCGACTCTCCAAGGCCACGGCGTCCAGGACTTCCATGGCAATGCCCACGTCTGCCAGGATCATGGCGCAAGTCATGCGCAGCACCCTGTTCGACACGAGGTCGAACGTGAAGTCGGTTGCGGAATACTGCGTGGTCTTGTCGCAGCTGTCGTGGAATGGGCAGCCAAAAACGGACTAGACCAGATTTCCGGGCTGCTTGGCGGTACCTAATCTGCGCGGTCCGCATTGCTTACATGGTATTGGGTTTTACCCTTGCCCAAGCGGTTCGAATGGCGAGCGAATGAAATCGATGCAATGTAGAGGACCAAGCCGGGGTAGCAGATTACAGAGAACAACGAGATAATGGAGACAGAAAGACACAGCATCTGCGTATCTACACAACCGTGTCTCCTTCCCAGCTTCGCCGTATGAAATGGTCATGGTCCTACAGTATGAATGCATCAATGACAGCAGATACACCCTCAAAGATCTGGCCGAGATCTGCAGGCGTGCATGAACCCGATGGCGCAAGTCCAGGTGGAGCAAGTGCGCCGTTGGACAGCCTGCACGTTAATGCAAGAGATGGAACGCGTCTCCGACACCGTGCAAACCCTCAGCCGTCCGAACACAGTTACTGTATATACGACAGCTCCAACACAAATGCTCTGACATGCCCATGCCCCGTCGAACGCCCAATCCGCAAGCGCTTCTCGTGCCCATGTCCCTCACCACCCACTCTACCCCGGCCCCTGCGGCGTCACAAACCCCCCCGCAATCTCAACCCACTCCGGAATACAGCTCCCCTCCTTGACCTCCACCTCAGGTATATCCGTATCACATCTACACCTGCATCCAACGCCATTTTCCTTCACATCGTCCCACTTCGCCCAGTATTCCTCCTCCTCAGCCAGCTCCTTCTTCATGCTGCTATCGCCCGCACGATGCCGCGCTTCAGCGATAGCATTCATGTCTGGCGTGCCGAAGTATGGCGCGCGGGGCATTTGCCGCGCTGGGGCGTTGGCGGGGCAGTGTTGGATTGTAGTGTGCCGGTAGCCGAAGTCGCGGAAGTAGTGTATATCAGAGGGAGAGAGGAGGGCGCCAGCTGCTAGGGAGTGGATGGGTGCGTCGCCCCACCGATGATGTTGTTAGCTAGCTGAACTAAAGCTGTGTAAGGAAGCGTAAGGGATTGCTTACTCGTTCCATCCAGAATCCCCCACTCCGATCCATCATAGTAAAGAAATCCTCATACTCCTTACTCCGGAAGAAATCCAACCGCGCAATCTCGAAGTTGCTCCAGAAATGGCACATGTTGTATATTTCCCCCTCCATTGCCTCGGGATCGATCTCTGGCAGAGTGCCAGATCCAGGCTCACCTCGCAGAATGTCCTCCGGGAGCGGCTTCTCCTTGTCGTACTTAGGGTCACCCTTGGGCAACTCTTCGATCTTCTCCTTCTCGGGCTTCGGCTCAACGAACATCTCCCACAGGCCCTGACTTGTGATGTTGTTCACTCGCTTGTACGCTGATGCGTAGCGGAAAATATTCGGTACAGTTTCCTTCAATTCCTTCACCGCGATCGTGAACCCATAAGTCTTGTTCGCCTTGACCATCGCCGCAAATGGATCGTAGGTGATGTCGCAGAAGTACTTGATATCTGGCTCCACGCGCCAGTACCAGTCGTACTTCAGTAGCAGCTCGTGCTTGTAGAAGAAGCCTGAGTAGAAGCGGCACATGTGGTGATAGCTCTCCATGCCGCCATACATGATCGCCGCATCTCCCTGTTTCGCGATCCCTTCTTTTGCTACCCGCGCATCCACCCAGTCCGGGTAGCCCCATGAGCTCGGATCAATCTTGCCGAACTCGACGGGTGAGGATGTGTAGTTTCGGATGGTCTCTTTGAAGGTGCTGTTGAACTCCTCATTGTTGAGGAAGACGTAGGGGTAGTGGAACCACTGATTGAAATGCCGCTCCACGCTCTTGATGCTGTCTATCACGCCCGGTAACTCTTTATTCCTCGCCAGTACCACAAAGGCAGCGTTCACTCGCGGTGCGTTGACTTCCTTCTTTGGGTCGAGGCATCCCGTCGTGAAGACTTTGTCATACTTCTCGCTAATCTTTCGTATACTAGGTGGCGCGCCACTCGGTATCAGCCGACCTGCGGGGGAGTCTGGATGTCGCACAAAGATCACCAGCACCAGTATGAGGATTAGGGCGGGGAAGAGGAGGACGACGTAGAGGGGTACGCTGATCTTGGAGTTGCCTCTTATGCGTATCCGTTTTCGGAGGAATTCCCAGCGGGGTGTGAGCTTTTCTGAGACCTCGCGGAGGTTGGTGTGGGAGAGGGATTTGAGGGTGGGGAGGTTTTCGTAGGAGGGGAGCGTGGGTAGTCGCTTGCGCATTTGCTCCATGACTGCGTCAATTTTGTGCGCGTGTATGTCCTCTCTGCTACGGCCGCGCCGTGCGAGTTGCCGTGTTGTGCTCAGCCTGTGCGGCGTACTTAAGCAACGTCTCGGAAGTGGTGAATTTTGAGGCCAATGTCTGAGAAAGGCAAATTGCGGCGGCGTGGGCTCGTGATATCGTTTTTCGTCAACAACAGCGCTTCACCCGCAGCCTTCCAATTACTACGAGGAGTGACAGAAGGTGTACAGGTGAGTTTGCTGTATTGGGCATGACGTGAAGTCGGAACAGATGTGGACTTTAGGAGTGCAGGTGGTTGGAATTGTGGACCCCTGTCGTTCGAAGCCACTACCTTACTGCTACAGATGCCTACAAACCGTATATGCCTGTTTCATCACCTTCACGGACATTTTCTCCACGCAGTCATGGAAGACATCATTGCTACGGGAGTTCGGAGACTCGGACTACGCGATGTACTCTGACCTTTGCGGGTTCACACCGAGACCCACATACCGTGAGCGCGGCAATCAGCGTGACAGGCGTGGTCCTAAAGGTCTGTCAATCTCTCGAAGATCTGCTCGCGCATCACTGAACGGGATCGAAACGACCAAAATTGCAAAACATACACCAGCAGGACTTCCCGTATGGTCACTCACTACAGTACTATTCTGCCGCTTCCGTGCTTGTCTATGCAAGAGCGGACGGGTTTGCGAGGTTTCACGCAACTATGGGCGTATGTACCTAGTTCCGAGAAAGTGAAAGTATAGAGGCAGATCAGCAGCTTCAATTCTGGTCGTATCTGCCTGCGCGACATGCAAAAGCTGAAGTCCATTCCGTGCTCTGCCAGAACTGCTCCGTTGCTGGCCTGGTGCTTGGAAAGTACATGCAACCAGTGCATTCGAGGAACATCCTGACTCAGATCTCGGCTACCTCGATCCCCATCTACATGGCGGCTCGACATACAACGGCGTCGGCAATTCGTCCACAACCTCATCTTCGTCCAGCACACATTCAAAGTCCCCGGCCGTCCACCTCGCCCCAGCAGCCTCAAAACATCTCGACCATTCCCACTCCGGATGCGCAGCTTTGATGACATCTCCTTCGGCGCGCTGACTGTGGAACATAGCCCACATGCCACGGTACTCGCGCGCATCGCTGACCTTAGTACATGTCGTTTTGACAGGGTCTTTGTAGAGATAGGTTGTCGTTGACGTGTCTTCTTTTTTGTGCCATTCTGAGGCCCACGCGCCGCCGAGATGTTCGAAACACTGTGCTGGTAGGAGCATGGGGTTGAGGGGCATCATGCGTTCGACTTCCAGCGCGCGATCGCCGCTGAGAAGCCAGCCGCCCAGGGGAGAACGCCTAGGGTCTGAGCAGTGGATTGCATCCACTATCGGCTTACTGCGGTCGAATACCGTTGGAGGCTGATCGTATGGATTCATCCTATCAGTCGGTCTATGGGTGACGTAGAGAGTAAGAGATAGGGGTAGCATGGAGAGAACCGCGGGTAGGTAGAGTATGAACCGAGTGGAGAACATTGCAGGTAGGGAGACGGGGAAACGTAGGGAATGTGGACGAGTATCTCTCATGTCCACCGTATCAGGGCAGGTAGGCTCATGCGGCACAGTCGAGGTACTTGAAACTTGCAAGCGCCCACTCTCCCCGCGGCACACACAATTCAATGTTTCTTCAATTGTAGCACTCTGCTCGAATTCGCTCAGTAGTAGGATTGGGCGAGGACGGCTTCTACCATACACCTTCGCTGTATGGCGATGGCACACCAATCGACACTGCGGACCCCGAGACAGCGCTCAATATCGCGCAGTCTATGTAGGTCGATCTACAATGGCAAGAGTGCGGCATCGTGCTGCCCGACGAATGCGCGGTAATGCATTCGCGCCGGGCGTGGTCTGTGATAATGAGTGTTCTGGCTGCGCTACGAGACGAGTCTGGTCGCGCTGGCGACTTGGGGGTGCAGAAGTGCAACAAGAAGCTGCAATTTCGTAGCCAGCGCCCCCATCTTGCCTACGCCGTCAACGAGCAGTATGCGGAAAAATTATTACAGGCCATCCGTATTGTGCGTGCGAGCATTCAGCAATCATTGCTGTAGAGCTAAGGTAGCCAGCGATAAGGCGGACGAGCAACCTCATGTCGCAGGCCTGGCGTGAGTGCTTGCTGGTCGCAGGATGATGTCCAAAGCTCCATCGTACATTCGTGTACAAGTGCTGCGGTATCAATCACGGAGGTGACCTGAGAAATCACATGTGAATGTCAGTGTAGGAAAAGCGACGATGAAGTCAAGATCGGTGATTGTGAGGCTCCCGCTACCAGTACGTAGTGGCCGTTTCCCCGCATTATCGCGGCGGCCACCCGGGCTCTCGAAAGACCCCTGTGAGAAACGACGACAGCCAAGCGACGACATCCTTGATGGATCTGATGAACTCCAATGTTAGAGTACTCAGGATTGTCGTCACGACGAGAAGTTAGGTCCGACATTCGCACGGCGCAGCCTCGTCCGCGCAGTTGGGTAATGCGAAGCTCATACCCAGGAGCTGGCTCAGAAGTGTGGCCGTACCAGAATCCATCGTCCTCCATAACCTGCATTTCGGTACTCCTTCGCCACTTACGTCGTTGTGAACTCAAACGTCAGCGCTCCTTCGCCTATGCCAGACCGCGAACGTCCGTCATTGGTGCAGCAACTCTGCCCTCACGCTGTGCATGCTGATGGTGACATGTGAGAGACGTTGTACTGGCCAACGTGTGGTGTGCGTTTCGTCGCGTCGACGGCTTGCATCTCATGCGAGTTTGCCCGCCTCCTCCACATATGAGCTCAGCGTTGAGTAGTAGAATGCACTTAGGTGTACTTGATTCCGTTCATCTCCTCTGTAAGCTTGCTGCGACACACTACCACTACAGTTGCCCAGCATGGTCAAACAGTATGGCAATATCTACCTCATCGCCGGGATCTCGGTCATCGGTGGTGCTCTCTTCGGCTTTGATATCAGCTCCATGAGCGCGATGTAAGTCAGCCGAGTATACTGCTCTCGACAGTCACTGACCGACTCGAAGCATCGCCGGCAAAGGCTACCTCTGCTACTTCAACCAAGGCGACGAGCCATGTCTCGGCCCACGATCGGAAGTTCAAGGCGGTATCACGGCCTCGATGGCCGGTGGATCATGGCTAGCTTCACTCTGCTCCGGCTTTCTGGCTGACCGCATCGGCCGGAAGACAGCGATAATGACGGCTGCAGTAATCTGGGTGGTCGGCTCTATCATAGTATCTGCCTCGCAAAACATCGCCATGCTCATCGTCGGTCGAGTGATCAATGGCTTCAGCGTCGGGATCGCGTCTGCGCAGGTACCGGTCTACATCACCGAACTAGCACCACCGGCGAAGCGAGGTCGGCTTGTGGGCATGCAGCAATGGGCGATCACGTAGGTTGGACGTAGGCCGTGGAGAATGCAGGTGCTGATTGTTGCCACAGCTGGGGCATTCTGATCATGTTCTTCATCTCGTACGGATGCTCGTTCCTTGATGGACCGACGGCATTCCGCGTGCCATGGGCGCTCCAGATGATTCCAGCTATCATTCTCTTCTTCGGCATGATGATATTGCCAGAGTCACCGCGTTGGCTCGCGACCAAGAGTCGATGGGAGGAGTGTGAGCAGGTTCTGGTACTCACACTTGGCAAGGGCGACCCAAGCAGTCCAGTGAGTGGTTTGGCGTGCCGATAGATCAACGCTCTTGATGGAGCCTGGCAGAGTGTGCTGACACGTCGTAGCTGGTGGCCCGCGAACTTAAGGACATCAAAGAGTGGCTCGAGATCGAACGCCAGAGCCAGCAAGTGAGCTACCTCGAGCTCTTCTCTCCGCGCTACATCAACCGCACCCACATTGGCCTGTTCATGCAAATCTGGAGTCAGCTCTGCGGCATGAGTAAGTCATCAAAATCAAATAGTCCACATACCCGCCACACTACTGACTAGACCAGATGTCATGATGTGTAAGTCGTCATTTAGTCTAGGTCCCTGCCTCTCTAATGACCAGAAGATTACATCAGTTACGTCTTTGCCATGGCAGGCCTGACAGGCAATACCTTGCTCATATCGTCCTCGATCCAATACATCATCAATGTCGTGATGACGGTTCCGGCCCTCCTCTTCGTGGACAAGATCGGCCGACGGCCCACCCTACTGGTCGGCTCAACGCTGATGATGACCTGGCTCTTCGCGAATGCTGGTCTGTTGGCGACATACGGCACCGACCCGGGGCCAAACGGCGTGGGTGGGATCAAGGAAGCCAGCGTTGAGGTCAGCGGAGCAGCATCGAAGGCCGTGATTGCTTGCTCGTATCTCTTCGTGGCATCGTTTGCGCCGACATGGGGTCCAGTGTCGTGGATCTATCCGCCAGGTAAGATGTGTTCGAAACTCCTTCATGAAGATACTGACCACGTGACGCAGAGCTTTACCCCAACAAAATCCGCAGTAAAGCCGTCGCGCTAGCCACATCCGGTAACTGGGCCTTCAACTTCGCCCTGGGCTATTTTGTTCCCATCGCCTTCGTGACGATCAAGTGGAAGACTTATGTCATCTTCGGGGTCTTTTGTGCGGCAATGACGATCCATGTGTTTTTCCTCTTTGTAAGTTCCATGCAGCCAATCAGCCACGATCAGTCCGCTGACATCAATCACAGCCAGAGACCGCGGGCAAGCGTCTCGAAGATGTTACGGCCATGTTCGAAGACCCACATGGTATTAAGTATATTGGCACGCCTGCATGGAAGACCAGAAGTGCGACTTCGCGCGCTTCGCGACTCGAGCACGAGGAGAGCGGAATGCAAACATCGGATGATGACTCTTCGCCGGAGCATAAGGAGAGATTTGGTGAGAACGAAAGGAAGGAGCATGTGTGAGCTTGTGCTGGTGAGGGTGGGGATTCGTGAGATTGTGTAGTCTACATTTACATCAGCTGTACAGTAATCACAGGGGCATCAACTCTGAGGGTCGTCGTACGTGTCAGATGCTTCGCACAAGCTCTATTGCTGCGCGCACTGCGCTGCCTGTCCTCCTTCATCATCATCCTCATCCTCCCACTCGCCAGCAGCAGCTCGCGGGTCCTCACTACCTTTTCCAAAGCCATCGAGGTTGTCGACAGTCTGGAAGTCGACTTCGTCCACCGACTCTGGCGTTGGCTCGATGGGCTTCACCTCTTCGGCTGGCAGTGCCGCCTTCACCTTCGCTGCAGCATCGGGTTTCTGCAACCAAAGCCACCCGTCTTTCGGAAATCGCACATTGACCACAAGATAGAGATCGCCCTTCGTGTCTGATCGCTTGATCGGCATGCCTTCTCCGCTGATCTTGAGGACTTCATTTGGCCGCAAGACTCGTCCGTCGGATGTCGTGTTCAGACTTATGCCTCTGCCGTCCAGATGTTTGAGCACTGTTCGATTTATTCCAGTAAGCGACTCCGTCAAGTCGACCTCGATCTCCGCTTGCAGATCTGCGCCAGCTCGATGAAACACCTCATGCGGCTCTTCCACAAGCTCGAAGATGATGTCGCCAGGCTGCTCATCATCCGGATCCTGATCTGCCTCGTTCGGCAGCACAATGCGCTCCCCTTCTCGACTGCCTCGCGGAATGTACAACTCCAGGATCTTTTTCTCCTTGATCGTCCTCACGCCCTTGCACCTCTTACACTTGTCCTTCTCCGCGTAGAACTCCCCTCTGCCCGCGCATGTCGTACACGGCACCTGCTCTTGTGTCACAAGTCCAGGTCCCACCGGTCTCATGCGCATCTGCACGCCTCGGCCTTTACATGTATCGCATTGCTTGGGCTTCGCCTTCTCCCGCCCTCCGCGTCCACTGCAATTCGTGCAAACCACATTCTTCGTACTCGTGAACTTCGTTGTCTTTCCCTTGTACAACTCCTCCAAGCTCACCTCATACTGCTGCAACTCTGGCTTTCCCTTCGGCCGCTTCCTGCCTCTTGCTGGTCCGCCTCCAGGCATACCACCGGGCATCCCAGGGAAGCCACCACCAGGCATACCCCCCATACCACCCATGCCACCTCCAGCAAACATTTGCGCTAGAATGTCATCAAGATCAACGCCGCCGGGTGGTCCGCCTGGCCCGCTCGATTTATCGAAGGCGGCCATGCCATGCTCGTCGTAGAGATGTCGTGTCTGGTCATCGCTGAGGATTTCGTAGGCTTGCGAGATTTGCTTGAACTTGATGTCGGCTTCTGCGCGCTCGTCGTCGGGGACTTTGTCGGGGTGGGAGGAGAGTGCGGCCTGGTTCGTTGCTTAACATAGGATTGTGAATAAGTTGGCAAATGCCGTACCTTGTGATACGCCTTCTTGATCTCAGCCTTCGTCGCGCCCCGGGTGATATTGAGGACCTCTACAACTTTTAGTCCAGTGCGTGGAACATGATGTATTCGTGATCGATTCCGTACCGTAGAGATCCTCTTCGCCGGCGCTCATATTGGAGACGTTTGCCTGCGCACCACTTCAGATCGCTGGGAGCTGCTTAGATTACGCGGAGTAAGACAGAAACTGGCAATCTGGGAAAGCAAGGAAGAGCGGTACTGAATTGTGTATACATTCATGAAGATGTATATAAATCTCTTGTCATCAAGATGAAGCGTCCAAACTTCGGACTTTGCTGCAAACGCCGCATTACGAGCTCCGTCACCATCTCTACCATTTCAATATTGCGCTCCAAGAGAGCTCGAGACTCGGATGAAGGTGCTTGCGAGGAGTAGAGCGAAGGCATGGATCTGCACGTCGTGCGCATCGAAAGGACACGGCACGAGCGCTACGCGCTTCATCCGGCATGAAGGCACTCAGCCCGCCCAAGGGAGGTCCTTCGCCACGACCACCAATCTCCGCGACAGCAAAGCCCAGCGAGATGGCAAACTGCCGGACTATCCTGCTCGGACACGATTCGCCCCATCGCCGACAGGCTACATGCACATTGGCGGCCTAAGGACAGCATTATTCAGCTACTTACTGGCCAAACGGACTGGAGGCCAATTTATCCTGAGGATCGAAGACACTGATCAGAAGCGGCTTGTGTCAGACGCAGTGACTCGCCTATCTGAGGATCTTCGATGGGCTGGACTGCAATGGGACGAGGGACCTGAAGTCGGAGGCCCTTACGGACCATATCAACAGTCAGATCGCAATGAACTGTACCAGCAGCATGCCCAAGCACTGCTCGACGACGGGATGGCGTACCGCTGTTTCTGTACGCCTCAGAGCTCAGCTACTGGGTCAACAGCGTATGCGACATCTGGCTGCTACCAGGACTGCTCGCGTTTGCAAAGTCCGGAGTCCAAGGCTCGCGCTGAAGGTGGCGAACAGCGTTTCACTGTGCGGCTGAACCAGCCCGATGATGTTCGAAAGCGCACATACCCAGACCTCATCTACGGCAACATCAAGCGATTGAAGCGCTCTGCCTCCCCAAGCGCCAGCACGGATGAGGACTCCGGCCTCGACGGCGCAGACACCATTCTCGTGAAAAGCGACGGTACACCGACGTACCATTTCGCGAACGTAGTAGATGACCACCTGATGAAGATCACTCACGTCATCCGCGGCACAGAATGGATGGCCAGCACACCACTGCACTACGATCTCTACCATGCTTTTGGCTGGCAGCCACCGATCTTTGCCCACGTCGGCTTACTGCTCGACAAAGACAAGGCCAAATTATCGAAACGCAATGCAGACTTGGCGCTGGACGTCCGAGGACTACGAGAAGACCATGGCGTGCTACCAGAGACGCTGTGCAACTTCCTCGCGCTGCAAGGATGGAGTAACCCGCGGAAGAGTGATGTGATGACGATGCCCGAGCTGGTCGAGATCTTTGATCTCAAGTTCACGCGCGGCAATACGATGGTGCTCATGGAGAAGCTGTGGTTCTTGCAGAAGAATCATGTGCAGCTTCGATGTGATCGGGTGAGGAATGGCGAGGAGCACGCCTTGGACGATGTACTCGACCATGTCGTCCAGGAAGTGGAGAAGACTCACGCCGATTTTGTTGCCGCCAAGTCCGGAAGTGAGCTAGCAGAGTACTGCAAGGATGTTCTCCTCGCAGACGACAAGTCATACCGAAATGCCGCACACTTCGTCGAGCGTAATTGGTACTTCTTCTGCTCTGCTGAGGAGGTCAAGACAAGGAAATCGACAACTGCTGCAAGCGAGCTGGTCCCTGCGGTTGACATCGCCAGTCTATTGCAAGACTTCATGTCAATCTACGATGCGACAACACAATACGTTGACGTCTCAGCTGATTTGTTCTGTAAAGCCACAGTAGCAGAGCGGCGTACGACGATGGAGCGAAGCGCTGCACGCATCCACGCGTTCCTCAACCTACTCACCTGGCAGCGCATCGCTTCTGCCCCAATAAAGACCAAAGGACTTCCATTTGCGGACCAAGCAACCGATGTCGAAACGGTGGCACGCTCCCTGGTCGGCGATGCGGACGCCGGAGACCTAGTGAAGGAGTACAAGACTTGGCAGAAAGCTCTGATGCGTCACCTGAGGTGGCAGCTTGCGGCTGGGACGCCAGGACCTGGCATGGATATGGTCATGGCGGTGCTTGGACATAGGGAGTGCTGTAGGAGACTAGGCATCACGCCTGAAGCAGGGAAGGAGCGGTGAGATTGGTGAGATCTGTCATGACTAGAACTGTGGTGTAATGTACGAGTAGCGAACGAGCCCGGCCTTGTGTACCATATCAGCAAAGCGTATCCGACGACAATGTCCTCGAACACTGCACGGAGCCAAGCGAATGAAGAGGACTCAGCTATCAACTTCACGTCCCAAGACCTCCCAGCCCAACAATCGCCAGACCTCCTCTTTGAACCATTCGCCCACATCCGTTTCCTTCACTCGCGGTACGGAGATTCTCGCATCGCCCAGTACAGGCATTCGCAGAGCTTCCAGCAGCATGTCGTCTTCTGATCCAAGCCCCTCGATGCCAAATACCGCGTTGACGAGCGTACGCTGGAGTCGTTCCCTGGCAAAGACGGTAAGATTCGTCTTCGTGACACTCCCAAGCTTGGGCGTAGCCTTTGCTTTGCCAGACTTGCCGGTGGCCATGACAGGAGTGAGGAACCCTGGAGCCATCGAAAGCGCTAATTTCAGCAAATGCAGAAGATATGGCGCTTCGAGCTTCGCACATGCTGCTGCGTTTGTATCAGATACAGGAGTATCAGTGGTTCCAGACTGCGTGTCATCTGCAGACATGAAAATCTGAACACTCTCCTCCATCGCGGCTGGCGAATGCTCAAAGACGATAGCGTGGAGATTGCTGCCGAGCTTCTTGAGTATCACGAAAGCAAGCCCTTCGAACATTGATCGATGGCAGTCATACTTCGCATCCAAGTGTTTCAGGGTACCAGTGAGGAACACAGTAAAGACATTGAGGGTTGCATGATCCACAATATTTACCCGATTGTGTGCTTTGGTCTTGGTCTTCCGACTCGGTGCAGATCCGCTTGCGCCGTTGCCAGTGATGCCTGCAATCTCGGCGGTGGAGATGATATGAAGGTTGTCGAGTAGGGCGTCAAACATCGTGACGAAGGCATGCGTGATCTGCGACTGGAGAATATCACTGTCGTGAACCCGACCGAGTTTTGTCAATCCAAGAATGAGCGCAGCTACGACTCGGCTAGCTGCAGTCAGGACTGATCGTAATGCAGTGAGGTCTTCCGGTTCGGAATTTATGTGCTTCACCACAGCCTCTCCGACGGGCTTCGGCATCGCCTTCGACGCCTGGACAAGGTAGTAGGTCATTGACGGAGCTTCATCTTGGACGTTGATGCCGGCTTTGAGGTAGGTGTTGATCATACAAAGATGGCCCATGAGATCGCAGCCTGAGAAAAGGGGTCAGTCGAGGAAGTCTCGACGTAGGAGGCCCAAGCCTTACCTTCGTCGCTCAGCACTTGATCGTCGAGGCCGATCTTGTGGTCTAAGTCAACCACTGGATCTCGAGTAGACGAGCGTTCTCTCCTCGCCCTCTTCGGCGATCTTGGTACTGGCAAAACATCTGCAGGGACCCTTTTCCGCTTTGCTGGGACAACGGCACTGGCTTTCAAGATCTCGATCTTAGCTTTCAGCATCTCAATCTCCCGCAAACCTTCCATCGTCGCAGCTTCGGAAGCACGCAAAGCCAAGTCTCGTCTTTCGCACTCTGCTCGCCAGTAGGCTGCCCGATCGAGATGGCGATATGCTGCGCTTAGTGTATTTTCGCGCCGACCTTTGGCGACGTGCTGCCTCAGGAGAGCGATGTAGTCTGCCGGAGTCAGTGAGCGTATTGAGTGACAGAGTGAGCGAATTCTGACCTCTGACGGCCATGTCGTCCGGCTTGTTGGAGACAACAGCCATTGCGAGTGCCACATCTCGATCACTTGGGAGGTGAAGTACTTTCGATCTCTCCGTAGCCATCTCGATTTGACACACACCTGTATCTTCAGTGTGCGATGCTCGAAAGATATTGTAGATGCAAAGAGCTTTTGGAAGGTCTGGAGTGGTACCCTATCGAGTCGAGGAAGGCGCTCTCCCCAACTAAGCTTACTTTGACCTCACTTCGTCTAGAGTTGCCGCATACCGTCTCCAGACACCATTGCTGCCATGACAGCTATCATCTAGGCTGATGTGAGTGAGGATTCCACGGCCGATTTTCAGATCGTCAGACCAATGTTGGAGGGCGCCCACTTTTCATCGCGGACTCCCTGCATTGCGAAATCGGCAATCCTCGCTAGCCTTTACAACATATAAATTCGACCCAAGTCTTAGAACTGGAGTGCTTCCAAAAGATAGGTACAAGTCAAGAGTCTAGCTAGTGAAGTCAAAGTCCAAGTCTTGGGCTGCATTATCGCCTTCGCCAGACATGTCGAAATTGAAGTCCATCATATCATCGAACATCGTTTCTTGAGGCTTATCATTGGCCTGCTGATCTGTGACAAAGCCGCTGAAGTCGTTAACGCCTCCATCACCCCCAGATCCAAAAATAGCGCCAAAGTCAGGCTCGGCGGTCGAACCATCGGCGTAATCCTGCAGCCCCGGAAGCAGTGCAGAAATATTGTCGCCATCGTTCTCGTCCTGCTCTGCGCCATCGTTCTCGTCCTGCTCTGCGCCATCGTTGATGCTCGCATTGAAGCTGGCGAAGTCAAAGTCGCCGTTACCGTTTATGTCGTCGTCGAACGCTGTACCTGGGCCACTACCCTGCCCACCAGCGCTCATTGGGTCGTTGAATAGTGAGTCTAGGTCTGCGTTGGCACTCATAGTTGCAGTGTCAGGGGGAACGTCGTTGCTGTCTTGCTGATCGTCCTTCAGATAGGTTGACTTCATGGTCGTGTCGACTTCAAGCTTGGGCTCGACTTCTTCAACTTTCGTAGAGCCATTGTCGATTGCCTTTGATTCTGCGGGACTGTCTTTCAGCTTCGCTTCGTCCAATTCATCAAGTAGTTGTTTGCTAGGTTCGGGATTCGACTGAGCCTGTTGCGGCTTGGCTTCGCTTGTGCTCTCCGCTGACACGTTGACAGCATCGTCCGATGGCACCTCTGCTGCGGGAGTCGGCGCTACGGCCGGTGTAGTGGCTGGGACACCCGTAGTCACTCCCTCCTGATCACGAGACAGTGCCAGATCACGGCGAACTACTGCTTTTGCTTGTTGCTGCATGCTGTCAGATATCACGCAAGTTGGCAGATGTAACGTGTTGACTTACAAGCTCAGCATCTAGAACATCTAGCGCTTCGTGGAACCGCAGCTCCGCAGCCGGATACTGCTGCTTTAGTCGTGACGCTCGTGCCAAGGTCACACCCGCGTCGGACTTGCTGCTAGCTGCGAGCAGTCGACCGACTTGCTCGAACTTTAGAATGTCAGCAGACTCGTCCACGACGATGACTCGATTAAAGATCTATTCACGATACTGTTGATTTCTCGCTGTAATCTATCGAGAGCTTGTGTCGAGTCTGCCATCGTGGGTAGGTCGCGTCTCGCAAGACTACATACAGAACAGTCCACGACTCGGATCGCAAAATCGGGGTTAAAGGATTGCTCCTGCCAGCGTGCTTTGGAAGGACACGTGCGGAAGGCGATAGCACTGAAGCTTGTGGACCAATACAAGTCTAGTCCTCACGACCTGTTCGAACAGACGTCGGCGTGCTTGAGAGCTTCAGCTGGCGATGAGAGGGTGGGACAACAAATTAATTATTGGAAATCTCTCTCAGTGAACATTGTAGAGTTGCCCACCAAACTCGCGGCGTTTAGCCCCGGCACGCCTCAGGCAGTCACATTCAAGATGCAGGGTTCCCTCGCGTGATGGTTGAGTTTCGGCTGCCGGGCCGGACCCCACTCAAGGGCAATTTGGGGTTCACTTCCCACACCTAAGCTTGTCTCTCTTCCCCGACCTCACTTCCACCGACTCGAGCAGCGCAACCGCCTACGACCTTTCCCCTCCTGTCTCCTTGGGTCTTCTTTGCCTGTCTTCTCTCTGTCAGTCTGCAGCGTTCAGAGTGTTTGCTGCCTTCCCTTATTTGCGTCTCGGCCATACGTGCGCCGCGCATACATAACAGCTAGGCGTATCTCCAAGACCTCCTCGTCTCATTTGTATGTTTCCTTGCGTACCTCACTTCAGTATGCTATCCTTATCGTCTGACCCGCTTAGTCTCATCAGCTTCCACGAGCCTTTCAAGGCTTCTCTATTCAGCAAGTCGTCTTTCATCATGGCTGACGCGATCAATGCTGCCAATGCGCTGGCTTCAGTCGGGCAGAATGGCTACGAGAATGGCGATAGACAATCGGGCATGCCCCCGCCACCGCAGCCGCAGCTTGGACTGAACATTCCCGCGAACACAAACCCGGCTCCGCAAGAGTCGCAATTGATCACTTCTCCCGGTGGTACCGTCAGTCGTGCCGCGCCAGAACCCAACAAAAGAGCTTTGTATGTTGGAGGATTGGATCCGCGGGTCACAGAGGAAGTCTTGAAGCAGATCTTCGAGACCACCGGGCACGTACAGAATGTGAAGATCATTCCGGACAAGAATGTAAGTACACCCCCCGTGAGAGGTGCCTTCATCACGAGTGAGGTAGGCGCGCATCAGCAATGAGGTTGAGACTCTTTCTCATGATCTCGTGCTTGCACGTGCGGAGAGGAACCTTTCGTCTCACCTGCAGAGCCGCGCTTTGAGACACCACAGAACACTCAACAGTTACCACACACACACATCTTAGACATCATTGCTAATACATACACAAAGTTTCAATCAAAGGGATACAATTACGGCTTTGTAGAATACGACGATCCAGGCGCCGCCGAACGAGCCATGCAGACCCTCAACGGACGCCGCGTGCATCAGCAAGAGATCCGAGTAAACTGGGCTTACCAATCGAACAACACCACCAAAGAGGATACATCAAACCACTTCCATATCTTTGTCGGCGATCTGTCCAACGAGGTCAACGATGAAGTCCTCCTGCAAGCCTTCTCCGCCTTTGGCACGGTATCGGAAGCGCGCGTGATGTGGGACATGAAGACCGGACGCTCTCGCGGCTACGGCTTCGTTGCCTACCGTGATCGCGGGGAAG
>JAVRRP010000053.1:0-36318 GCA_036872775.1 Oleoguttula sp. CCFEE 5521
TGCACATCTCCGGTCTGCATCATGCGAACTGCTGGTAGCCGCTGCAAGGCACCATCGTGAGCATCAGCATTGGTCATCTCCATGAGACAGCTCCATTGTTGTGCTCGTCTGCTGTATCAGTCGCGAAGACACGGCCCGATCAAATGCAAGCAAGCTGCTGCAGAGCAGATCTGTGGTGATGAGGTAATTATCGCGGATAGGCAAGTCGAATTTCACCTGCATGTTCGTTGTCTACTCTCCCTCATCTACTTTCATATTTTGAGTCTGCAGTGATGCCTCAGCCTAAGGTAGATTACTCGCTATACTTGGTCACGGACTCGACGCCGGCGATATTGGGCAACAAGGACCTTGTCAGAGTCGTCGAAGCTGCAGTCGCCGGAGGTAAGACGACTCCTCGACATCAATATCTCGAGACAGCTATCTAAATGCACATAGGGGTCACTCTCGTTCAGTTGCGCGACAAGACGAGCGATACTGGTGATCTCATTCGCATAGCTAAGGCACTCCATGAAGTCACTCGCGCCGCCAATGTGCCACTACTGATCAACGACCGCATCGATGTCGCCCTCGCATCTGGCGTCGAAGGAGTCCACATCGGCCAAGATGACACGGACTATAAGACCGCACGCAAGCTCCTGGGACCTGACGCCATCATCGGTGTGACTGCCAACACGGAGGCCGAAGCCTTGCAGGCAGCTCGAGATGGCGCAGACTATCTTGGCGTAGGCACTGTATTCTCCACGCCTACGAAAGCAATCACAAAGTCGATCATAGGCACTGCTGGCGTGCAGCACATCCTCTCTTCACTGGCGTTGCAGGATCTAGGACATGTCAAGACTGTTTGCATCGGCGGCATCAATGCCAAGAACGCACAACGAGTCCTCTACCAGACCGCATCATCTACCAAGAATCTCGACGGCATCGCAGTCGTCTCGGCCATCATGGCCGCTTCTGATCCCAGCGCTGCTGCCAAGCACCTCAAAGGGCTTGTCTCATCACCTCCACCATTCGCCACGGCCCTCTCCAATCCAGCCCCCACCCGCGAATCCATCATCAAAATTACCCCTACCATCATTGCCCGCCTTGCCCAAACCAAACCTCTAGCCCACAACATGACCAACCTCGTAGTCCAACACTTCGCCGCCTCCGTTGCCCTAGCCATAGGCGCCTCCCCCATAATGTCCAACAACGGGCTCGAAGCCGGCGATCTCGCATCTCTCGGCGGCAGCCTACTGATAAACATGGGCACCACCACCCCGGAGATCCGGAAGAACCACTTACTGGCGCTGGAGGCTTATAATGCTGTCGGCGGGCCTGTGGTGTTTGACCCGGTTGGCGCTGGAGCGACTACGGCGAGGAGGGAGGGTACGAAGGCTTTGATGGCGGGTGGGTGGTTTAGTGTTGTTAAGGGGAACGAGGGGGAGATTAGGACGGTGGCTGGGGTTGAGGGCGTGAGGCAACGGGGCGTGGATTCAGGGGATGCGCAGTTGGGGTTGCAGGAGAGAATTAAGGTTGTCAGGGATCTGGCGCGACGGGAGAGGAACGTCGTACTCATGACTGGCGAAGTGGATGTGATCAGTGACGGCACGCGCACAGTCAGTGTGGCGAACGGGCACGCGTTGCTGGGCGAGATCACGGGCAGCGGGTGCACGCTGGGGACGACGGTGGCTGCTGTGCTTGCTGTGGAGAGAGAGGACACGTTGATGGCGACGCTGGCTGCGGTGTTGTTGTTTGAGATCGCTGCTGAGATTGCGGCGGAGAAGGCAGGGGGCCCGGGGACGTTTGTGCCGCTTTTTGTCGATGCGCTGTATGGGCTGAGGGAAAGGTGTAAGGCTGAAGATGGAGCGTGGGCGGAGAGGGCGAAGGTGGAGGTGCATGAGCTCGAGGAGTAGCATACATGAAACACATGCTGGATTGGAGGACATGGGCACATGATAATCTGTTGGTTTCCCATGTCGTGCACAGGGTTAGGGTTCAACCTTCGAGGCGACTCTACATGTATACCTCGCGCATGTGACAATGCTAGCAATCAAAAACAAGAAGTCAAAGGTTTGATAGACTGCTGCCAGACTGACCGTCGCCACTACAACAAACGTACTTGACCATGGCGACCGAGCTCGCGACCGAGATCCCCGCCTCCAATGGCCTGAAGCGCAAACAGTCCCCCTCCCCGGACCCAGAGCTAGACCACAAGCGCGCCCGCACCGAAGACCCAGCACCCAGCTCTCCCAGCGCCCATTCTCAACCTCCAGCAGAGTCTCAAGCTCCTACAAATGGCCATGACGCTCCCACTTCAACGTCACCACCGGCCGACCCATCACCTCAACCCCAAGGCCATTTGCGCCGCCGCCCCACAGCCCCGATAGACCCCAAAGCGAAAGCCAAACGACTCTTCGGCGGACTTCTGGCGCCCACTGCCCGCCCCTCCTCCTCCGATGACCGTACCTCCCGCCGCCGCGCCGAGATCGACGCGCGCAAGAAAGCTGAGCAGGAGAAAGCTGACGCCGAGCGCGCGGAGCGGGATGCAGAGCTCGCTGAAAGACTCAGAGAGCATAGGGTGGGCGTTAGGAGACGGTTGGAGAGTGAGGAATGGGAGGAGGGGAGTGGGAGGGAGAAAGTGCTGGCGGGATTTCTGAGGACGAAGACGGAGCCGGGGATATATTGGAGGGCTTGGGAGTGGAGGGAAGGTGAGGTGGATGTAGTGAGGAGGCAGAAAATGGAGGCGGGGGTGGTGGAGGAGGATGAGGAGGGCGAGGAGATTGCGGAGGATGGGAAACGAGAGGCTGCAGAGGGCAACGGGCTGGTGGAGGAAGACGTTAGCATGATCAACGGAAATGCAGACGATGCGGCGGAGACGACGAATGGTGATGTTCCAGCGAAGTCGCGGGCGGATACTTCAGATCGAGCTCCTGCGGGAGATGACGATGCTGCAGCTAGAAATGGCGCTGAGGTAGTGTCCGATACAACAGGGGCAGCAGCGGCAGCTGCGCAGGATATCCAGGGAGAAGACACCGAGCGTGGTGCGGCGCCGGCCGAGAAGCTTGCAAATGAGAACGACCATGAGTCCAAAGACGTTACCAAGGTCACGCCTGAAGATGAAGCTGCTGTACCTAACGAAGCAGGCACAGCCAACGCAGGCTCTATTGAGCCCAGGAATGCGGCTAGTCTGGAGGTCACGGCGCCTGCGCAGCCTGCGGCAGAGGCCGAGGACCCAGGAGAGCCTGACGATGAACACATGGTGGAGGGCGATGAGGATACTGTGATTTATTGATACCCTGAACTATGATAGTTGGCCATTTGCGGAGTATCCCTCGTCTGTGCCTCAACACTGCATCTCAAAGCCGTCTCTCTATGTCTCTACTAGCAGGGGAATGCTGATGCACAGCGCGTCAGTACAATGAAGCTGCTCATGGACCTCCGTGGGAGCACCGTTGAACATGATACGAGGAGTAGAGCCGCAAACACGATACCGCTCGAAGGGCGAAGCTCTTTTGATAGACGCGGCGACGGCAACGGTGCTATCGCGCAAGCCAGGACACTGAAGTATGATCATAGGCGACTGTGAGAGCGAGCTCATCACCATGACCACACCTGTACGCATTGGACTCAAGACCGATGTCCGTACAATGTAAAGAGCTGCACAATATGGCTAGCAGTGAGAGCAGAGAGGAGAAGTATTGAAGTCGTTATAGTACAGCACGATGATGCTATCGTATACAGCATGTGCGTCTGAGACGCCCTAGAAAGCTCGTGTCAAAGCGCCAATACTCGCGCGTGCAAGTGGGTATAGTCTGTGGAAGGTAACCTTGCGCCAGACTCATGCTGCCATGCCCCTCTGCCATTTACCGTAACCCGTGATCACATGACCAATTCCCATGACGGAGTGAAATCACAAGACCCTCCAGGACCCAGTCCCTTGATGCCACAAGATGCTCCAGAAAGCCATGCCCATGTCTCCACATGAGGCCGTGAACGCCAATTCCCGTGACGCCATGCTCTTCTCCGCTGTGCTGTTCTGTCCTTCAGCCCTACATACAGGGTCCTTCTCGTGCCGTCACATGCCTTCAGTCGAAGCACAGAGCCTCATCACCCGAGCTTCCGGTGTGGAGACGAACGTACTCGCCGCCCTCGACCCACTCGTGCGCCTCATCCTCCATGAGAAACACGTGCTCAAGCTTGAGCTTTTGCCAGTCGATGCGGCGGATGCGGAACAAGTGGTCGTGGCCACGCACGGCAGCGATGGCAGCGCGCATGTGACGATAGAACTCGTGCTTCACAGCAGCGTCCTCACTGCTGTACATGTGACGGAAGAGGAGAGCCGTGATGTCGCCGAGATCCGTGATGTCCATGATCAGGTCGAATTTGCGGTCCTCCTCGATGATGCCATGAGCGACCTTGGCGCACTGACCAACCACGTGCAAGACCCTGTGAATTGAGGCATCTATCTGATAGGTGTCCGCCTCGCAATCATGGTCCTCGCATGTGTCGAGTAAGGTCTCCCTGATAGCACATGCCTCGCGAATGCGCTTAGTGAAGTCGGCCGGGGTGAAGACGGACTTGATGACCTCGCTGTTGCTGGTAACGTTGAGGTACACGACGGGGCAAGGGATGGTGATGGTGTCGCATTGCTTCAAGTAAGGAGCAATTGCTTCCATGACCTGAGGAAGGGTGCCCTCGAATCCCTCGGCGCCACTATCAAAGGCTTCGAAGATGGTCGAATTGATGAGGTGACCGCTGTGAGCGCTCCAATTTGGGATGGCGAAGATGTGCTTGCACTCCTCGTCGAGGGCCCTCACACTGGCAGCAAGGCGTCTCTCACCGATGGGCAGTGAGACTTCACCATTGAACCATGGCGAAGTGATGGTAAGGACTACGGTATCATTAGCATGTGATTGTACAACTTCGGGTATGCAGGCTTGTGAACTCACGAGATGCTGTGACAAGATGAGGGTTCGAGGCACGAGATTGCACGGAGAGGACAAATGGGTCGAACCACTGTACGGCGGAGTCGGCGGAAGAGACGTCTCTCAGTGGCGCATGCGCATCCGGAGCTGTTAAAGCAGTCTGTCAGCCCACTTGCGAGGTTCGTAAATCGCGGAGAAGCCCTAACAAGATGACTTACACTCAATTACAAACTCCTCTCCGGACACGACACTCGACGACTGTAACGCTGGCTCGACCTGCAAAGCCTCGGTATCGTGGTGCGCTTTACATTCATAGTAAGCCTGAGTGCTCGTGAGGGTAGAGGTGGTTGTGCACAGTGCTCACATCCTTTCCCCTTCACCGCTGCATTGACTCTGGCGCGACCACCCAACAGAACGGGATGCTTCAGCGTAGACATGATGATGCGAATTCGTTGTGGATGGATACGAGGAGCTGTGCATGGAGTTGCCGAGGATGTTCGATATGGCGATGTTGGGTGTCCGGTGGCCCACACGGGGTTCGAGGCCAGCTTTACAGCTGCGAAGTGCTAGTGCCTTTGCATCTCATTCACTTCCCCGTCTTTCACCAACGTGAGTCACCCGCAAGGCGAGAGTGGACGAAGCCCCGCTCGTTCACAAAACCTGGCTACTTTAACCTCTTGCTACCTCTTCCTCTTCCTCTTCCTCCTTTTTCTCCACAGCGGCGGCCAGAGCGAGGTCAAGACATTGGTCAGACGTGCACCCACCTGGGCTGCAGAGACCTTTGCTCGATGGTGTGCGGGCGAGTAATTCACCTACGGGGAATCGAGTGGTCCGCAGGGAGCGTACATCCCGAAACTACAACCGCAGCAGCGATACCTGCCTGACCCGACCGAAATCGGGCACGTGGCAGCTGGAGTTGTGGAGAGGAAACACCGCCCGAAGCTCACCAAGCGAAATCCTCATGGAGTCCAGCAAGAAACTGGTCGGTGCCCCTTAGCATGTCATGCGGTGCCAAACATGTGTCGCATGCCTTCGGGTGCGTGCTTCACGTGGGAGGTTGCTTGCGATGTTCGGGTGCGGTGCTGGCTGGGGAAGTTGTGTCAGACCGGGTGGAGCGAGGGGCCTGCTATCTTCTTCTTCGTTGTACCTTTTGCGCATTGCGCCGGCTTGTCCTTCTTTCTACTGGCTTCGGCTGCCGTGCCTGCGCACCAGATCTGCGTAGGTGGCAAGACACAGATGAGCATGCCAGGTATCACACCGCACTCCTACCTCTTGAACAGCTGCTGACCTGAAGGGCCCAGTAATGGGTCCACTCACAGCTGCTTCGATTTGCTTTACCTTTTTTCATCAGATGCTGAGCCTATAGGCCAGAAGCTGGAGAAGATCGATCATGCTGGCGCTATAGCACCGTCATACTACGAATCGTCTAGCTTTTGGAGCCGCTTGACGTGATTCTGCACGTCCGCAGCGAGCGCTGCGCGTCTCACCCCCGAAATGGACACCGTCGCGGTAGACTAGCAATATATGAGCATCGAGAGGAGGTGTAGATGGCAGAGTTCTGTGCTATACATTGATATGAACAGAGGATATATCATGGCACGCAAGGAGTGCAGTCTCCCATGACCATATCGAGCGTAGCCGAAATCTCGATTGGGTGTCCCGACACTATGGTGGAGACTTGACTGACAGCTTAATTCAACGTCTACATCCCTATGACCTGAAGCAATTCATTGTGTTAATCTTCGATCACGAGCTCTGCTACTGCTGTGCACCACGTACGCCGTCCTATCACATGCGGTATATCGCTTTGTCTCCCAAACTTCCCATGTGCGTTCTCCGCCGCCTTGAAAGAGCCTCGAAAGCGGACTGCGCCATGCATCCTGTGATGCCGTGGTCTCAAAACCGTTCGCCAAATTGCCGGGCGGCATGAAACAGATGGGACAGTGTCGAGGTTTCTGGGAATGAGAGGAATGACTTGTAGAGAAATGCCATACAGTATGCACGCCTCTCCTTCGCTGCCATTCCAGGTGCGTTCAATCTCGCCTTCCTGCTTTGTTCGCCCTTCATGTCGACTTGCTCTTCTCCGCTGTCCTGCTGATGGGCAGAAGCCACGATGAAAAAGATTGAATCGAAGGCGACATGCGCCTATTATGCTTGGCTTCCTTGCTGGAGCCTCGAAGTCAGCGTTCATCAAGAAGCATGGGACCGAGAAGATACCTGGCATAGCTCCCTCCTTGCTTGGCCGACCGCGGCAAATTGAGGTAGAAGGTATGTGGTAAAAGAAGGAAGAACCATGCAAACCAACCCCCAGCCCTTTCCTCAGGTCCGGAGAAGGGGGTTGCGCGGACGGTGATTCCCCATTCGTGTCTCCTCCTGCCGATACCCTTTTGTGTGTCGGGTCGACAGGTCTCCTTGACCTCTTGTAGGTGGTCTCGGGCTGTACGCGCCCTGCGGATGTTTCCCCCGCACCAATGCCGAAGTACCGCAATACGCACACCATTCGGAAACTGCCCTACGCGCAGCAGATGAGCGTTTCGGTCAGCGCCTGTACCGCAGATATGGCGAGCCATACCAATGTGCATGTTGATGTGGAGTGGAGAGTGAAGCGCAGCGCGTGGAAAGTATTTGTACAAGTGCGGAAGGCGGAAGGCTTGGCGTGGCGGGTGCCGCCGATCACAACAACACTTTCACGCGATATTCTAGCAGCTTCGTTTGCACTTCGACTTCGACACCTCGACACCGAGAGTACCTAGTCGACCATACATCGAGAAGCTCTCCGGACTCTGCTCTCCAAACAGCCTTCTCCGTGTCGAAAGCATCTCCGACAGCCTCTATCTTACGTCAAGCCGCCCAAGATGGCCCGTGGAGAGACTCTCAGCATCAGAACCAAGGGAGCTAAGGTCGTCAACGTGCCCGTTGTCGATGTGGTCGTGAGTGGCAAGGTCGAGAAGCCCAAGGCGCAGCCTACTGGCACCACGGGTACGTATCCATTCACCCGTCCACTATTACCTCGCCCTCGCGAAAGCTGATGGATCGTCAAGCCCACCGCATCAAGCGCCTCGAAACGCGTCTCCAGCACACCACCGAGGTCGTTCCCCCTATCGAGCAGCCAAAGGCTAGCTCCGCCGAAGTCGTTCCTGCGACTGTAGACGCAATTCTCCCCGTCGCCGCCCAGCCCGAGGACACCCTTCCCGGTAAATACACTCCCTTTCCCAACATTGCCTGACCCCAAGAATCATCCAACTAACACGTTTCCAGCCCTCCTCGCCATCACCCTCGCCTTCCGGGGCATCTCCGACTACAACCAGGCGTGCAACGCCTCGACGCTGGGCGACGTCTTCTCCGACCTCGTTTCGGAGCTCCTCTCCGCCCCCGCCTCGCCGCTCTCCCTGCCCGGCGACGCCCACGTCACCACTTCCTGGCCCGAAGTGGTGGACGAGACCATCGTCGGCCCTCGCCTGCCGGCGAGATTCTACTATCGCTGCCTGGATGGTGAAATCCGGGAAGTGGCGACCGGGTTGTATGACGACCCGAGTGAGGATGGGGAGGGAGGTGAGGGGGCCGTCTGGGCGGGAGTGGGGAGTGAGGGGACGTCGGATGAGGAGGAGGAGGAGGAGGAGGAGGAGGGGAGTGAGTGGGAGGCGGAGGACTGAAAATTGTGATGATGGGGATGGGGTGATGGCGAGGCGGTGAGGGTTGTTCACCGGCTAGGCGTTCAGGACGATACCCACTCATATGGCATACAGCTTTGACTGTCACTGCACTTGCGCTGCTTCAGGGGGTTGAGCATGGCTTCGGCGGCGGGGCCGTCAGTGTAAGACCATCATAGAACGCAAGATCGGCTGCGAAGCATATCTTCGAGAGCTTCAATCAAAGCGTCTACTCGGACATTGCTCCCTTCCCCGTTGCCCTTCGTGAGACACGATGTGACAACTGGGACTCATTGCTGTCAACTCCGTCGTTGCCGTTGCCGTCCTCAATCACCGTACTTCTTCAACATGCCTGCTCTAGAGGTCTGCATGGAGGTCGAGACCATCGCAGCCGGCGAGCTCAACTGCAAACCATCGCCGCGGGAGTCTCAATGTAAGCGATCCTTCAAACTTGACTATTCTCCTCATTATTCTTTACGAGAGACTGCGTGACATACGAAACCCAATACCCTATACTCCGTCATTACATCCCCTCACCGGCCGGCCTTCCGGTGACTAGCCCGGCCTTCACCGCCTACTCCCCACCGTCCCACTACCTTCACCCCTCGAAGAGAACGTCCCTCCACTCTGCGAACTCCCATGTCGATGGCCATGGCTATGACCATGATGATGTCCAGCTCGACCTCTTCTCGAAAGACTACCGACATCATGTTTTCCTGTTCACAAGGTTAGCATTTTGCGACGGCAACAATACATTGGAAGGGTAGACTCACCATCACAACACCTCCTCACATCCTCCACGCCCCCACCTCCTTCTCTTCCCCTACCCTCCACCTCCCTCCTCTCAATAACCTGCCTCAAATCCTCCGCACTAGCCCGTCCGTCAACAACACTAGCATCATACACCCCCTCACTCCGTTGACTCATCGCACTCTGAGCCCCGCCGCGGCGGGTAGAGAAAGACTCCCGTCCTCGACCAGCAGATGAGAAGCGACTCGTAATACTCGCGAACCTGCCCTCGCTCTTCCCCGGTGTCTCTGGCTCAGCAGCGCGGCGACGGTACGTCGAGCGGTTCGCTTCGTGCTGTGTAGGGACGAGGGAAGGCGAAGCAGCGTTAGCGGCACGGGACTGCCGTTGCGCTAAGGAAAGGACAGGAGGCGGGTACGTCCGGTCCTTGTCCGACCTGTCGAATTTCGTAGGCGAGGCCGTGCGAGCTGTAGTGCGGGAATTGTAAGAGCTGAAAGACTGCCGATTCGTAAGCCGTGACAGCGAGCGCTTGATCGAGAATCCCAGCCCCTGATGTTCATTATCGCTGCGATAGTCCGTTGACCTCCTCTCCCTTCCCCCACCGGGGTTGAATTCCGCGATATCGTCTTCGGTGATGGCGCCGGTGTCTTCAGCGACGTCTTTATCCCGCTCTTCGCCCGTGCGGAGGAGCAGGTAGGAGAGAGCGTTGAACCACGTTTCATGTCTAGCGCCGGTCGGAGCCGTGAAAACTATTTCGCGGCCGGGTGTGACGACTACGATGCTCTTGCCCCAAAGGCCAGGGGGGTTGACGTTCTCGTCGCTTACGACGCGCACGCCTTTGACGGCTAATGATTTGGCTTTCAGGACTTTTGAGCCGGCTCGGGAGGGGTCCGTGTCGCTCCAGTATAGTGTGCGAGTGTAAGGGTGCACCCAGAAGAACCGTCTGTGTCTTGTGCTGGACTGCTTGCCACCTCCAGCCTTACGGGTGTACTTCCACAAGTACTCCCCGATCATTGTCTGCGTGATAGCTTGGATGATCCGAGGATCGGTGGAGGACGGGTGTTGGTGGTCTGGCGGGAAGCGCGAGGGGTGAATGTTGAAGCGGGTGTCGAGTTCGGAGGCGAAAGAGGAGACGCTTGCGTGGTGTTGAGGTGCCTTGGCAGCGCGAGGCGTGGTTCCGTCGCGCTGTGGTGTCAAGACGGTAGCGTGGCCGTACGGATCGCTTGGGGTGCGAGGTGGACGCATGGCGCTCGCAGGGAACATGGGTGGACCCATAGCGCCAGGTACAGCGACAGGCGTTGCAGGTGTGGAGCCCGTGGTCTGTGCGGCTGTCATGATCTTCCTGTTGTGATCCGCAGGCAGAGGCGGCTGGGCAGCGAGGCTCTTGTTGCGCATGCTATTTGCGCTTGCGGGTCGACGAGGTCCTGATCGAGTTTGCGACAAGTCACCGGTGGCTGCGCTGTCGATTGATCGGCGTGGGCTTCCAGAAGCCATGAAGGCGCCAGCCGCGCCGCCGAATGCGCCGAATGTACCCGCAGCTACTGCCGTGGGCAGAACCCTGCTCTTGTCACGCAGCATACGCTCGATTTCCTCGCCGCTAACAGTGGTTTGGCTGCCTTCGTCTGCCATCACCGCCTTGAAAGGGGTGTCTTCGCTATGTCTTGTGATCGGGCGTCCACGCTCAACAAGCTCCCGCGTTCGTGGGCTGCGCTGTTCAGTCTGCAGTGGTGCGGGCACCATCGAACGTTGCTCCTCATCCTCATCGCCGAAAGCGAGAGTGGGGATCCCCCTGCTACCCCTCACACCACCATAGACCTTTGGCTCGATCAGTCGCAAGTCATCCGCCCTATCGTCCTCGGTTGTGACGGCAGTTCCAGGACGGGAAGCGTACGTCTCGTGCACCTGCTCGATTTCCCTCGACACGCCGCCATTCGTCTGGTCCAGCGGCACAGCAGCGAAGAAGCCAGCACCAGGCCTTGCCGTCTCCGTACCAGGAATGACGCCTGCAGCGCCGGCCAGACTACTAGTCCGCGCCGGCCTAGCTACGGGCTCAACGGCTTGGGCAACCATAGGCGAGAAGCTGAAGGATTGCTGCGGCGCCATTGATTGCTCCGCATGGCCGGAAGTCAGTGCCGAGCCAGCGAGCGCGCCTGCTCCAGCGGCGCCAGCAGCGAGCAGCGCTGTCTCTGACTTGTGAGCTGTGCTTGGCCGAGGCGCTATCGCGGTGGGCTCTGTCTCACTGAGCGTCATGATCGCAGAGTGCTGGAGCTCCGACGGCGCATGTTTGACTTGAGTTGGCGCCGTGAGCTGTTGGGATGCTGCTCCGATCATTGGAGCAGCGATGCCATTCGACTGATGGGCTGATGTAGGTAATGGTGGTGCTGCAGACGAAAGCACTTTCTCGCCGTCATGCATGGGCGCAGTCGGGTATGCCGAGTTGATACCATTGGCCGTGGGAGTGGTGCCAGCCAGTGTATGCAGCGAGCCTCGTTCACGCAAGGCCTTGGGCTCAACAGCGCCAACATCAGCAAGTGCTTCGGCGCTGGGGACACTGGGTACATCTCGGTCCGCGGAGACGGCTGCAGGACCCGCATCGCCGTGCAGCTCCTTGACGCCTGCGGCCTGGTCGTCTCTGTGCTCGCGCCCAAGCAGACTGCCAAGCCCGACACCGGCGAGGGCGCCGCCGACGACATCAACAGCTCTCTTCTTCAGTCCACCCTGGTCTTCTGGCACTTCGCTAGTGCTGGCAGTACCAGGTGTGGTCGGCGTCCAAGGCTCAGTCATAACCCCAGCATCCACCATCTGCACCTTCCTCCTCACACCCTCATGCGCAAGCATCGCAGCATTAGCTTGATGCGCCAGCACCGCTTGTTCGCCAGTTGGTTTGGGCGATGAAGGCAACATCGTGGGCGCGCCAATATCAACATCTCTATCCCGAGCGCCTTCGTCCAGAATCTGGGTAGGCGGGCTGGAAGGCATATCCTCACCAGCCTCTGCTTCCTCGTCGTAGAAGCGCGAAGATCTAGCGCTGCCGTTGATGCTGTCCGAATCCAAGCCCGCGAGCTCATCACCGAGCGACATGCCTACTGGGACAGGCGTGCCGCGGTCGGAGCTGACGGCTGGACTACTCCCAAACTCGCCCGGTGAGCGAGCGCTGCCTTTGCGACTGCCAGGTGCGAGATGCCGGGACATGCGAAGACGGTACTTCGAGCCGTTGTGTGCTACAGGGGTGCTGACGGCGGCCGGACGGTCTTCGTCGTCAGAGACGGAGTTGTCGGAGTGCTCGCCTGCTGATGTCGAGGCGGTGGACATATACGAGTGTCTCTTGTCCATACCCGGTCTTGATGAATCCGATGCAATGCCGGGAGACGAGTATGATGGCCCTCGGGCTGTCCGAGCAGGCCCTTCGGTCTCTGTCAACTCATCGCTGTCGTCGCCGAAACTCTCGTGACCTGTCTGGAAAGCCTCGGTCTCGGTACCGCGATTCTCATCTGCAGTCTCGAACGCATCTGTGGTCTCTGAATCACTTGCCTTGAACGCTCCTGGCATCTTCATGCCACCGGTGGATCTTGATCTCGTGGGCGAAGCTTCGTGATCCTCCCAGTCCTCACCATCTTCCAAAATCTCGGTCGTCGAACTCCTGTTCGCTCCTAATCTGTCGCCTGGCTTGAGCCCGCGGTTCTTGGACTTGGCATTCTCGGCCTCGGAGCGACGCTTCTTGCTCATATTCGCCACCTGAGCTCCAGTAGTAGAATTACGCTTTCCCTCCAACTCATCCCTCGCATCATTCAGCATTCGACGAAGCTCGACTTTTTCGGTTTTCTCGCGGTGGATGTTGTTCTTGAGGTTCTGGATCATGCGATGGGCATGTGTGAGAGAAGACTTCAGAGTCTCGGATTCGAGATGGCCGGCGCGGGCTGGGGTGTTCTTGATCGGTGAGCCAGCTTCCGAGGGCTCTGGATCGGCGTCGGAGTTCGAGGAGAGGTTGTCGCCTCCTGCTGGTAGAATAGGAACGTTGTTTGCGGCGTTCCAGCGGTAAGAGACGGCCTTTGCCAGCTCAGTGTTCTGAGACGTCAGCTCATCGACCTTCTTCTGCAAGCGCTGCTTCTCGGTCTCGTGGCCAGTCGCTTCGCGACGAAGGACGTGAAGGTCGCCTTCGTGTTGACGAATGATAGTCTTATGCTCATCTGCAGTCTTTTGATGCAAACTTTTCAGATCTTCAGCTTCTTGCTGTGCTACGCCACGCTCGTTCCCGAGAGTCTTGACAGCAAGGCCGAGCTTGTGCTCCTTGTCGCCGCTCTCTCGCAGTCCAGTCTCGAGATCCTGCACCTTCGTCTCCAACGTCCAATTCTCGTCTTTAGATCGCTGCAGCTCATCTCCAAGGCCTTTCATCCGCAAGCTCAGTCCTGAGTACTCATTCTCCAACTGCCCCTTTCCTCTAGTCGCTTCTTCTAGAGCATCCTCCTTCTCCGCGAGCGCTCCTTGCAGCTGCCTGACCTGAGCTAGCAATTGGGTACTAATCTCCGTTGCGAATTCAATGTCATGCACGCGATTCGTCGGCTGATTTCGCTGCCTTCTCGATGGCGCCGCGACTTTACTCGGAGAGCTCCTCGCCTGCGTCTCGAAGACTGATTGCTCACTGGCTCCATTCGCGGGCTTGGTTTTCGGCAAGAACGCCCTCGCGCTCTCCCTGCCCACTTCATGGTACTCCTTCTCGAGCTCTGCTAGCTTATTCTGCAGCTCTGCAGGGACTTGGTTCTCCTTGTCCAGCTGCTCGACTTCTCGAAGTCGCGTGGCCAGATCCTTGCGTTGCTGAAGGAGGGTTGTGCCCAGTTTTGAGGCATCGTGAATACGTCGATCTGTGGCCTGCAGGTGGGCTTCTAGTGCGCGTCTCGCTTGCGCTGGCGATTGATGCGAGTTGACGTTCTGCGACGCATCGAAAGAGGCGTAGCGCAAAGGCGCAGGATGCGGTAGGGAAGGGGTGTTGTCGGAGAAGGGGTCGGCGTTTGGAGAGAGGGGGGCGAGAGGGTTGGCCATGATTGTGTGCTATGGGCGCATCGAAGGCGCGAGTGACAATGAAATCCTGATGTAGTACTGCGGACTTCAGCACCCCTCCACAGTGCGATGTTCCGCCTCGTCTCGTCTCGTCTCGATCAAAGCAATGCAAGTCTCGGGCGTAGTGTTTATGGGGTCAACACACGCATGCCCGCTGGCGAGGGGCCGCTGCACGATCTACCCGCGGCGCTGGACTTGCTCGGTAATTGGCAGAATGGAATGATGATATAGCAACGAACGAGGGACAAGAATATGAGATCGACACACACTGCTAATCACAACAAGGTGAGGGGCAGTCTAGGTTTACTTTGGGACGTTCTGTTTTCGCGCCTGTCAACACATCACCGTGCCCCGAGCGCGCAATCTGCCGCTGCTCCCGCGTTTCAGCCAATCGTCTCGTCATCAGCCCTGCTGTGAGCAGTTCCACTGCGTCGTCTGCTCATAATGCTGTGATATTTGCTGGAAGCCACAGCTTGTCCTCGATCCCAGGTGAGGACGAGATCTTCGTTACAAGTTTCTCCACGTACGATCTGAAGTCAATGGAAGCAAGCGTTTGCACCGCCACTGTAAACAAAGATCGGCAAAGCCAGATCAAGCTTGCCGGCCGTTGCTGGCTCGGAGCGCACCGCATTGGCAGATCGACGCCACGCTTTAGTCAGCCTTGTAGATCTGGTGACTTCCATGCTTGGATCGCTACAAAGACTGGATATCTACTCTGAACAGCTGTCCTGTCCTT
Source organism: Oleoguttula sp. CCFEE 5521 (assembly GCA_036872775.1). NCBI lineage: Eukaryota > Fungi > Ascomycota > Dothideomycetes > Mycosphaerellales > Teratosphaeriaceae > Oleoguttula > Oleoguttula sp. CCFEE 5521. The sequence continues at coordinate 15,093 of JAVRRP010000053.1, forward strand.
GTGATCAGTGCACTCGACATCATGGCCGACACCGCCCCTGCGACTGTTCCAATAGCGTTCAAGAAGCGCGCACCCAAGTCGTCCACAGCGCGTAAACGCCCAGCCACACCTCCTCCAGCATCAGACTCGGACTCGGATGGCTCCTCAGACGACTCAACCTCAGGCACTCGAGTGAAGCGGCGGAAGACGACTGGTCTCACTACCGCCTCCACCAATGGCCAAGGCCACACCACCGACCTCAGCAAATCCACCAAAGTCACAGCCGACCGCAGCACAGCAATAGCCGCCAGCTCAGACGCCACTCGCTCCAGCACCTGGTTCACAGACGCCGGTCTACAAGCCACTTCTACCGGCACTTCTCCCCAGAAGTCAGACCTCACACCAGCTGCCTCAACGTCCTACATCCAGCCCTCGACAGCAACCACAACCTCCAAAGCCAGTCTTGGCCCTGTCAAAGCCCCACCCTCAAACGTCCGAGCGATCATCACCACAGACTTTGCCCCGGATGTGTGTAAAGACTACAAGCAAACCGGCTTCTGCGGTTTCGGCGATAGCTGCAAATTCCTCCACGCCCGAGAGGATTATAAGCAAGGCTGGCAGCTCGACAAGGAATGGGAGAAAGCTGGGAAAAAGGACAAAGCCGGAGGCAAGCCCAAAACTGGCGAGGACGAGGATCTGGACGATGAAGCGAAGATGCTGAAGGATATCCCGTTCAAGTGCATTATTTGCAAGGAGGATTACAAGATGCCCGTGGTGACGAAGTGTGGGCATTACTTTTGCGAGAGATGTGCGATGACGAGGTATATGAAGGAGAAGAAGAAGGGGTGTGCGCAGTGTGGGAAGGATACTAGTGGCAGTTTCGGGGTGGCGAAGAAGTTGAAGGAGTTGCTTGAGAGGAAGAAGAAGCGAGAGGATGAGAGGGAGGCGGATGGTGGGGATGTTGTACCGAGCGCGGGCTGAGGAAGAAGTGGACTGTACTCTCCTGCTGAGCTCCCTATTACAGGCACCGGCCTGCGTGAAAACAGTCTCAGCTCAGTAATCTGCAAATCTCCGGCATTGGACGCCCGCCTCCGTGCCGCCAGTCCGTCGTCAGCTTCACAGAACAGGCCTACGCAGGCTTACTTCGCGTAAGGACCTCTCGGCAGATTGACAAGGATTGGAATTCCGCACACGGTTGTGCGAACAGACACAGCGCCTCGGACTGGCACCGGCGGTACTTGCTATACTTAATGTGCTGAGCCTCGCCGCACTCATTCCTTCGCAGGCGATAGCCATCGATGTAAGGGAAGTAAGAATGAGCACATATCAGAGCGAAGGCCAACTTACGCAGGCAATGGTCGATAAGAAGGTCTCCACAATGACAATGCGGCAGCGAAGTCTGATCTCACTCAGGCAGTATCGCTCACCTAAGTGTCCATCACCAGCTTGGACAAGAGACTTGGCTCGGAGCTCTCTTCGTATGACTGAGCACTTCATCAGAAAAGCAAGGCTCAACCACCCCTCTCATACCTTACGCAAGCACGCGTCCGGCCCTGCACTAGCACGCGACTCGACGTCGCGACTGTGAGCGCTTGGCGGCGCAACGTTGGTGGCTTGCTCTCTCAGCTCAGCTGTCTGCGTCCACAATGTAAGTTGTCTTCACAGCATTGTCGCCAGATCTGGGGATGTCGCCATGCTTGCTGCGGCGTGCTGTCGAGGCTGTCAAGGAGTGTGACGAGGGTGACAAGGGTACTGCTGTGCTTGCTGCAGTACTGCGGATCCTGCGACAATGGGGCATCTACGTGTCACGTGCTTTGCGCGCGTGCATTCGACGCGTTTTGGCCGATGCGACGCGCTGCCATGGCGAAGGGTAGCGCCATCACCACAACCACCATCATTGCTTCTGGAGGCCGTGACGCAGTTGTCACCGTCGGACTGAAATGTTGGAGACTTCACTGAACTGAGGCTCACCTGCATTACAAGCGCATCTGTGCTTCACTGACAAGGAACATCACCCGTCTCATCAGAATACGAATCGACGTTTAAATGGCGTTGATGATATACAGGTTTGCTGCAAGAGTATCAGCGGTCAGCGAAGCGACGTACGACTTGTACCACTTTACAGAAACCTGATCAGCATACCATGCGGCAACAGCGTCGTCGAGGGCCTTGCATATGGGCGGTGGCATAAGTAGGTAGATTGCAAGTATCGTCTTTCGTTGCTCGTTGCTCGTTATTTCGCTATCGTTCAGCCGCTTACTCACGGCGGCTGCGCTGACTCACCGCCCTTCATACACGCAATCTTAGATCACACATCGTCATACGTCGAGTACGCTCGTCGATGCAAGCGGCCTGCTCGTGCCTCGCGTCCCGATGACGAACTCTGGCTCGTGTCTGGATTACACCGGCCGCCACACTCCCTACATCGAGCCGTGCCAGTATCAAGGGCCTCGACAACCATGCGCGAATACTGCATAGCTCGTCCTGCATCACGCGCTTTTGGTGTACTCCTCGTCGATCGCCTCGAAGTCTGCGGAAAGCAGTCTTGCCACGATGGTATATACGATGGTGGTTTCCTACGTCTGCTGAGCGCTTCAACAGTGGCACATCTCCCCACGCCAAAGGGTCACAAAACGTCTCCTCCGAGTAAGTCTTTCCACGTCACCGCTGCGGAGGCATCACGCGAGATCTGTCGCTGGTCCGCTGTCACCTTGTTCGGAACCGTCCACGCTTCACACGGACAGCAATCTCGATGCGCGGAAGTCGGTTTTCTTGTTGCCCGGACGTCATCGGAGTGCAGAGATCATCAGCTGCGCAGGGCAGTGAAGGGGTCGCAGCCATGGTTGCCTGGCAGCGGACGCGCCGGAGGCTGTCGCCTAGTGAGGGCATTTGCGGGCAGTCATCTCCTCGGCTTAGATTGCTGTCGGTGTGACTGATGTGAGAATGAAGAAAGGAAAGAGGACTAGCTAGCGAGCAAGAACAAGGAAAGTATCAAGTCAAGTAAGCCATAATCAAGTGAGAGGCATATATCCAGTTCCAAGCCGCGACCTCGTTTGAGTAGAACGTCTATACATTTCTAAAGGCATAAGAGTATGTCTATTTGAAGATCAACGATAGTCCTGACACACTTAGAGAGTCTAGCTCTTCCTAAGCGTTTCCCCTACCTTCGCACAAGACCAATTGCCGGCCGTCTCTACTCATCACATCTCATGGTCATGTGCTGTATCTTCCTTCCGTTTCCCAATAGCCCATATACACATTCCAATTTCCTAAAAAGCGCCAACGCTAAACCAATTCATATCGCTTCCAGACATCTCTTATCCCGGTCGTCTAGCCTCTCGAGCTCGCAAAGCTGCTTCTCGTGTCCGGATTCACTACGCCGAGCCTGCCACCAACACTTCGACTGTAGTCTGCATGGTCTTGTATGCTCACCCGACTCCCGTTTGCCTCGGCATTAGCCCACAGCGCGCTAGGGTTGAGTCTCTGATCATAGACAAGCGGTCGGCTATGCCTCCTGCTATTCTCCTGTCCATAGCTGTGTCCCGAGCTGGCATATCCGCCCGCAGCAAGCGGACTGACAGGCGCGATCCCCTCCGATCCGCCGTGATTGAAGAGCATACTATGCCGTACGCTGTTCTGGCCCGTGGCTGGCATATTGTCATCGAATAGGTTCTCGGACATGTCTTGATGGTGGCGGGAATTGGTATTATTTCGTGCGAGCAGGCCGACTTTGCTGAGGACACTGACGTTACGGCGAGGGCTGCGACGGCCAACGCCGACGCCGGCGCCAGTGGTAGCGGCGTCGATCTCGGACATGGACTCGCGGCGCTTGCGTCGGCGGAGGAAGAATATGGCGAGGATTAGTAGAAGTAGGAGGAGCAGCACGCCGATCACTATGCCGGCGATGGCGCCGCCTGAGATAGATTTGCGCTCGTTCTCGGTGAACGCGGGCGCTGCGGCGGGAAAGACAGCGGGTGTCGATGTGACTGTTTGGGTTGTCACAGCGCCCGAGAGGGTGACTACACGGGTAGAGACCACTGGAGATGGACTGAACGTGGCTGGCGTGGGTGTACTCGATCTCGTAGTGGCAGCAGCGGCAGGTGTGGAACTTGATGATGGAGTAGTTGACGAAGTAGTAGCCGGAGCTGCACTCGTGGTGGATGAGGTCGAGGTCTGTGAGGAGAGGTCGTCAGCATCTGTAGTGACGATATGTAATAGTGTCGTACTCACAGTAGTGGTCTGCGCAGCGGCAGTGGTACTCGCAGGCTCCTGCGAAGTCGTTGTCGGAGGTGTATAGGTCTGCGAGGAAGTAGATGTCAACACCTGGGCCGAGCTCGAAGTGGTACTTGCGGCCCGCGTAGTGGAAGAACTCGAGGGTACAACGGCCGTCAAAGGGCTCCTCGGAGGATCACTCGTGCTACTTGAGTAGCTCGTGGATGTGGAAGTACTAACCGGTGTGGTCGACGTCGACGATGGTGTTGGCGTCGGTGTGGTCGAGGAAGCCTGCGTACTCGAGGCGACTCCAGCGGTACCAGAAGGTTGTCGTCGCAAAGGGATGTAGCCGAATAGTCCGCTGTTATCATTACCGCAAGATTCATCCGGGTAGCCAGGACACGGGGTATCGCATGATCCCGTGCCAAGCTGCTCAGCAGGTATATAGTTCGAGCACCAGCATTGCTGATACTGCACAATGGCGAAGGCGTAGTCTTGAAGACACTGCTGAAAACATGCTCCGTTGGACTGGTAGATGTTGCTCACTGGAATGGTCAGCAAGTGCCATTGGACAGTGTCGGTGCGGTCTGGGATCGCGACTTACCAGCAGCATAGTTGTCCGCAGTGTTCTGGCTCGAGCAGTATTGCTGGCTCAGATCATCCCGTTGTGCCAATGCCTTCGCGGCTAGCAGTGGTGCGATCGCCTGCACGGCCAATATCCGTAGTAGACTTGTGAACTTCATAGCTGTTATTCACCACCTTCCAGTAGTTTCTCCTATGGCCTCTGCCTTCTATCGTGAGATCGAAGCTCCCATGCAAGCGGTCAATGATCGGTCTCCGGGTGGAGGTGTTTGTGGCCAGGACTCGGCTCCGGTGCTACGTGGGCGTTTCGTTCGGCTTGCTTGCCTGACGTCGTGATCGAGCGATTGGCCGCGAAATGAATGAATGACGAACAGCAATGAAAAAGATGCACTCCGATGCGGTCGACAATCACAGACACGCGGAAACGCGGTTTGCGAGTGATGAAGTTGAGTAGCGCCGAGTGCCTGCCCAGGTACAAAAGTGTCGAGGCGTTAATGTCAGGAGTCTCGGCTTCTGCGGAACAGTCGGGGTCGAGAAAAGTATCGCGGTCTTCACTTTCCGTCAAGATCCTATTTTGATGTGGTTCACCTTCACTTCTCGTAGCACGCTCACCATCGATCCTTCCTGCTTCATGAACGCTGGGGGGGTGGGCAGGACAGACAACTTGATTTCAATGACCAGCTCCGGCCGCAACACTTTATTCGGATCTGCCACCAAGTGCCGCTAGCTGTTAGCTCCACCTCGCTAGCTTTATGTCCTTGCCGCGATCGTACAGGGATCTTCGTTGCCGCGTCGGACTCTGCGCGTGCAATGGCAGGACGGACTTTCTGGAGCGTTACCAAAGATGCATTATTGCGATCAGCGAACGTTGTCGTTCATCCAGACGACGCATCATCATCTCCGCACTGCGATGACATGCCATGACGACCTGAAAGTTATATCAAATCACAGCGCTCCTGGTCCTCGAGTCCTCATGGAACAGATAACACTGGTTCATGTTTGGTTCCGCCACGGCACTCCACAGCCAAACATATCATTCCACTATCTCGCTTCATGCACGACCGCCGACCTTGCCCGCAACCTCCATCTCAGCTGCATCTCGTATGCATCGCACGTGCGCGAGCCTGGTTGAGCAGCTCTCGGCCAGGCTACCTTCGCGAAACTGGGAATGCTGTAAGGATCTTGGTACGATGGTTTCACCACGATGTCACATTGCTCTGCACGACGACTGCATTGGAATTCGCACATCCACTATGATATCAATCGCTCGGACGCAGTGTCCAGCCGAGCAGCAGCCAGTATTGCGCAGGCTGGCTATCAATCTATGTGTTGATATCGGTATCACAGCTTCCGAATGTCGAACCCCGCGCTCTAAACAAAGCTGACGGTGGCGTTGATTGCGAATACCCAAGCTCGCCCTGCAGCAGCTCCGCAGCTTACACCCGACTCTGGACCTCGTTACGGTGCTGTGAGCGTGCGTGAGGCTGGCTCGGGAGCTGCAGGGCGGTAGGTCGTGCATGTAGTTGTTCGTGAGGCACATGTATCGTGTTGACCTCAGCAGTGATGAGGCCGGAGTAAGTGATGATGAGATACAAGTAATCTCCTTTATGAGCCGCATTCCACACTGGTTTCTTGCATCGTTCTAGCCAGCGTCCCAATTCTCTGCGCTGTCTGTTATTTGTAAGCTCTCAGAGATCATCCACTCCGAGGTCACCACAGCGACATCCCAGCCACAGCAGGTGGTTCATGCGTCCCAGCAACGCGCCTTCGGAGATCTAGACGCCACAGACGATAACCTCAAGCATGGCCCCGGATGGGCCTCTCTTATCCAACTACTACATTGACATTGCCACCATGTTGCTCAGGCACCACAGAACGTTAAATAACCCATATCTCCGCACCTCCCACCATCATCCCCATAGCGACGCCAATGATCACCTGAGAACGGTCCCCTGGTCGGAGTTTTGCAGGCATTGGAGCTTCAACATGATATCCCTCCGAAAATCTCCGTTCTGCGCAGGGTAAGCTCCTTCGCGAATACCATGTGGGAATGCCATCGCCTCAACGACTTCGGAGTGTCAGCTGTCATCCGGCGACCCCGACGTGAGCCCTGCTCGCTGAGTCGAGGCAGATGGGGTTCTCGGATGCCAAAGTAAATCAGTCCCATGTGAAGGCTTGTTGTCCGAGGTTCTGCGGATAAGATCATTCGCTTCTACGGCGGTGCTTTCGAACGGGTCCACGCGACGAGTGACCTGAGTGAGGGATGATATTGTGCCCAATTGATGACTTTCGCGGCTGGCGCTCTCACTGCAGCGACAATGCTAGCATCTCATCTTTCGCATTATCCTATGGGAGTACAAAGATCCATGACATGTTCCCACTGCGAGTCTGGGCATAGCGTGCCATATGAACGCTATCTCGTGAAACGGATTATCGAGGGTATCGCAAATGTGGTGCCAATGCTGTAAGTTGGATTTCCATCTGGGATCAGGTGTCTATGCCACATTACAGCCCGTGCCTCTTGACGGTGCTTCTAAATGCAGTCAATCCTTCTGGGGTGTTCTCGACATCACGGCATTGATGATTAGCGACTTGAGCTCGCGTGGAGAGGCATCGCTCGGTGACCATAAGGTCGGGACAACTGCGCACTGCTTGCTTGCGGACGGGTGCAGATACTTTGTACGCCCACTGGTGTACCGGATCATGGGAGGCCTCGATGGACAGCACTCCTGTCCTGCTCCGTAGCACACATGTAGATGTCAGTCAAAGTGGTAGTCTGACAGTAAGATGTCGGACATGGAGAGATCTCGTCAGGGAGGCACACCAAGTACGGAGACCGTGGTGTCGATCTTGAGCCTCTAGTACTGCATGTCGTGAGTCGGCCATTTCCAGGCGTCGCAGAGCTTCTCTTTATTACTCCGACGAGACAACCACCACGGTGAGGTGAACAAGGTATCCTAGAAAATATATGCCAGGTCTTGCCATCAGTGCGAAGCGTACGTTCTCGACCGCATCTCGTGCTTGCACATGACAGAAGAAGAAGGTGTGGAGAATCCCTGCCACCCACGTGCGGCGGGCCGGGCATCCCGCGACCGTAGGGCTGATAACGAGGCAAGGCGGCGGGCCAAGCAATTGGGTCTCAAACCCTCTTTGAAACACGATTGTTCTCCTGTTCCACCCTCCCCAACCGTTCCTTAGCTGCAATCGCGGGAACCGACATGACCTTCTCGCATCGTGCGACTACTACAGTGGCGTCAATGGTTGCGCCCATCGTACACCTGAAGTCGCATGCCGGTCATGCCTTCCACCCTCGGCCATCGCCGGAGCGTCTTGGATCTGTTCATGTCGAACAGCAACACTCAACAGAGCAAGCGGAAAGATGATAGCAGCGAGGCTATCAGGCCGGCGACGTCTTCGTTGGCGCCGCCGGAGCTCACTGGCAATGGACGACCACATAGTGAGCAAGGGCCATCTAGGCTTTCTCACGAAGTTTTGCGCAGTGATCTGCCGGACTCGCCAAAGGGGAAGGCGGAGACGGCCAGAGCAAAGCGCTTCAGTATGCTGAGGTTCAGGAACTACTCGGAAAGCCATCTTGCAGTCCGTGCGAGAGAAGTAGCGGAGGCGCCTCAAGTCAGCAGTCACGATATGCCTCCAATGCCTGGTGCATTCCCGGAGACGAAGCCAACGTTAGACACTGTCGCAAGTCCAACATTCGCTGGAGGTAATATGACACAGCCGTCCATCATGACCACTGCTCCAACGTTCGAGGGCGAGCCGGAGATCAGCAAGGAGAAGCCTCGCAAGGCTCCCTTCATGCGGTCTTTGTCGAAAGTCAAAAGCCGCGAAATCGAGGGCAGGTCGTCGATGGATGAATCAAGAGGGCGCGATAAGCAAGGTGGTGGCTCTTTGCGTTGGCGTAGGGCGCAAGGCAAGAGCACCGGGCTAGAAGACCTTATGCGACTTTCCGCGGCAAATGCCAAGCACAATCAGGAGGCTCCTCCTGCCTATGGCAATAATGCGGATACAGAACTCGCGATCCCTGTACCACGGTTCTCCGAGAGTTCGCGATCTGATGGAAGTCATGGCAGCTCTCAGGGCGATCAAGTGTATGGGCAAACTACGACTACTACGCACCTCGTCTCCACGCATACAACCTTCTTCAAATTGCCGCGACGCAACAAGAATCGCAACTCGCTTTTCCCGCTACCTATCAAGCTTGCGCCGCCAGAGGACTCAGCCACAGGTGCCGATAGGGGACCAGCAACACCACGCGCAAGTACCAGTGGAGTGTCATTGAAGAGCTTGCAGTCGCCGGATCATCTGCAAAGTGTACCTCCCAACAATCTGCAGCGACGGCACACAAATGCATATAGTCCGCCCCGGAATCAGCTGCACCGCCATCACAGTCAGCTTGCATCACCGCACGCTGCAGTGGCGCAGTCTTCATTGTCTTTCGCGGAGCCTGGCATGTACCTCGGCGGAGATGCGTTACGGCATTCGCAATCTTCTTCGATTGGATCACCTCTACACCCGCCCACGCGTCTCGGCATGCGAGACCGCGCAAGCACAAACAGCTCCTGGGGACGCGCAAGTATGGACACACCGCCTGCGTTGACCGCTAGCACGCGCAATTCGACATCAACCACTGGCAGAAGCAGTCTTGGTGGTATATTCAATCTCTCGCGCTTTAGGATGAACTCGGACTTGGACTCGCCAAGGCATAGCTCGCCAGGATCGCGAAGTAAGTCCAACTCGTTCGCGCTAAGTCGCGAGGCCCTGGTGGTGCCGGAGCGAGAAGAAGGCGATACGCCCGGCAAGTACCTCGAGCGACTGGAAAGTGCTGTGAGTCGCAGCATGATTGCGGGTATCCTTTCTAAGTCCTCCGATCCTTTTGCGCAGGCGGTGCTAAGAAGCTACACGCGTCGTTTCGCTTTCTTCGGCGAGCCGATCGACATGTCTTTGCGGAAATTTCTGCTGGAAGCCGAGCTACCGAAAGAGACACAGCAAGTGGATCGTGTGGTCCAAGCCTTCGCGGATCGCTATCACGAGTGCAATCCAGGCATATTCGTCGCTCCGGACCAAGCGTATATCATCGCATTCAGTCTTATGATGCTACATACTGATGCTTTTAATAAGAACAACAAACGCAAAATGACGAAGGAAGACTACGTCAAGAATACCTCGGGTCAGCAAGTAGATGCAGAGATACTAGGATGCTTTTACGACAACATCTGCTATACTCCGTTCGTACATTACGAGGAAGAAGTCGACATCAATGGCGAGAGGGTACTGCCTGTGCACTTCAAGTCCAAGAAAAGTAAACTGAAGGGTGCGATCGCTGACACCAACGGCAAGAAACCGACTGGGCCGGTCGATCCATACAATCTACTCATAGAGCAGAAGCTGGAGATGCTCAGGCCTCCGATCAAGGACGAGATTCAGCTGGACGATCCCTTTCACTACCTAGATGGACAGAAACCCCTTGATCTGGTCTTTCTGCAGCGAGCATTCACACACACTGGTACACTGCAGATTATATCGGCAAGGTCGAGGCCTGCAGCATTCGAAAGCCAGATGAACAACACGCAGCCGCAATTACCTGTTGATACCCAGCAAGGCATTGTAGACCTAAAGGTGACGAAGGTCGGCACTCTCTGGCGCAAGTCAGCCAAGCGGAAGAAGACACGCTCGCCTTGGCAGGAATGGGGAGCTATCTTGACGGGCTCTCAGCTATACCTGTTCAAGAATGCACACTGGGCGAAAGGTCTTATGCATCAATTCATGACGCATCAACGACATGGCGCGCCAAGGATGCCGGTGACCTTCCAGCCACCGCTGCAAGACTTCAAGCCCGATGCGCTGATCAAGACTGATGATGCTGTCGCGCTGATCGATGCAAGCTACACAAAGCACAAGAACGCGTTTACATTTGTCAGAACGGGTGGTCAAGAAGAGGTGTTCCTTGCCGATAGCGACTCTGAGCTCCACGACTGGCTTGGTCTTATCAACTACGCTGCTGCGTGCCGTGCCGCTGGTGTGCGAGTACGAGGCATGATCGGCGGCAACGATGATAGTCGCGATGTTCACAGGCTTGACTCAACCAAGTCTGTTCGTTCAGTAGAGTCATCAGGTGGTGAAGCGATCATCAATAACCGAGTCCTGAGCTCTGCACTGACGAAGCAAGTCGTAGCTGCGAGGCGCCAGATCATGTTGCAAAAGATCAGAGAGAGTGAGAAAGACATTGCGAAGATGAGTAAGCAATTAGACGAACTCGTGCGGAACGCCCGACATCTGCTCATACTTGCACCTATCTCGCCGAAGACGCGTGAGCTTGTCATGATCGCGGCATCTCGCGCCGACGCGTCCTTAAAGTGGCTTCGTCGAGATTGTTGGAGGGTGAGATGCCACAAGGACGTTCTGGCTCTTGACGTACAGCAAGACGGCGTCAGTGCGAGCGAGCTGCTTAGCCTGCACGACAAGGAAGAGAAGAGGGCTGAGCAGGTCGCTGAAACGCCGGAGACAGCGAAGAAGGACAAGGAGCTGCCTCGACTGAACTCCATTAACAGTGCACGAAGCTCTGCAGGAACACCAAGCGCGCCACAGAGTCCTACTAAGAGTGCTTCTCCAACGAGCATCAGAGCTCACACTGCAGCGCTACCTACTTTCATGACTCGAGCTAACACCACGGAGTCAATGGACAACTTCGTCGACGATGTGTTTCGAACTCCGATGGCGAGCACGAAGACTTCCCCGACTGTGAAGTCTGGCCCAGACTGGCATTTGCCTCCCCTTCAGATGGACGTCAGCAAACAGTCGAAGGACAAGCACCGCGGCTCGGTTGCGAGCACACTACTCACAGCGGCGAGTAATACCTCGAACCGCCAGCCAAGTTGGAGCGCATCTTCCGCCACTTCGAGTCAGCGGCCCCTGTCCGGTATACCATCTTCCCCGCACGCTTCCGAAGCCACGAGTCTTACGACGCCACTCGCGGAGCCTGGAGACCCAATTCGTCGTCTAGCAATGCCAGATAGCTCTACCCAGACTCCAAATCACCATGCTATGTCCTCAACATCTAAGCATAAGTCTGCTCGGCGTAGCTTGCAGAAGACCTTGCGTGATGTGCAGCAGGGTTCTACATCACGCGGTCATCACCGCAAGAACAAGGAGTCAGAGTCTACAGTACGCTCGAATCCTGATGCCACAGATGCAGACTCAAACGAAACGCCTGGTCTCGAGCGCGCTAAGGGACGCTTCATCTTGCACGGCAAGCAAGCAAGTGTGATCCAATTTGGCGAGGACTGGCCCAATGAACGCATGCGCGCCCGTCGAGAAAAGTGGCAAGCCCGCTCCCCTCGGGAAGAATCTAGCTCGTTCAACTTTGGTAACGCGGCAACTCACGAGAGTAGTGATCCTCTCGTTCAGGACTTGGCCGGTGGCATGGGTGAAGAGAACGGCACCGATGAGGGCACTCTCAGCATCGGCAGGAGCGCGAGTACAGTCGACAGCGAACTCTTGCCGGACGCTGAAGCAGCGCAAGAGTACGCTGCTAGAGGCAGCGTTGGTAGCGAGAGCGTCTTTATTAGCGAGGACGGCTCAGTGCTTCGAGACGAAGAGAGTATGACCGCAGAGGACAGGCGGAAACGGCAGACTGTCATCGGGCCGGGCGTGCCAGCACTGTCCGTGCAGACCGATAGCGATGAAGATGAGGACGAGGTGTTCCATCTGGCGGAAAGCGAGGTCGACGGGACCGCTATGGGCAGGGCCGATCGACGGACGATCATTGGGCCTTCGCCGGTGGGAAATTGAAAAGATATGCGAGGCGTTCGAAATATCGGGGGAATGACTGGGCAAATAGACGACTAGAGCGATCTGCAGTGTATCATGAACTTCGAACACACTACACATACTCCAGCAGCGCGAGCTCCCGAATTCCGTCCTCTTCGCCTCTCCGATGTAGGTCACCTAGCGCAACCGCGCTAACAGATGAGTATGTACGTGCATAGGAAACCGCTACCCGGACATCGAGAGAGCACACCTAAGAGACGGATACCAGTGAGAGCGAGTACTATGCTGCATCGACAGACATCCCGCTCAAGATGAGCGGAAGCACCGAGTCCGACGAACATCAGATCTACTTGGTCAACGGCGGCGAGGCGACAACAACAGAGCGACCTTCTTGACCTCCCGCCCAAGTCGGTACTATAGCAATCTATCGGCCTTTACACGGAGGATAGCAGAGCGTGGCATCAGGCGATATCACCGCAAGGCTAGGTTGCGCTTGCCTCTACGAGCAGAGCCATGATCCCGTTTTCGAGGAGATCAATGCGTGTAGCGGAGGGCCCGCGCATGCATGAGAGTCCAGACTTGGAGTGTCTCTCCGAGTATCTGGATGCGCCTATGCTGTTATGACGACACCTGCAATAGTGGATTTGTCGATTGGTACTTGTGCGAGAGAGCAGACTTGCCAGAGCTACCGCGCTAGACTCTGCACTCTCACAGACACGGCGGGACTGTTGTCTACCTTCGCGGCTAACTTTATAGGGGCATTGCCAACGTAGCAGAGTCCTTGAGAAGCGAGGACATGTCGACTGCGTATCTACAGCGATATGTAGTTCCTACAATTTCGTTCCTGTATTTCTGGCCAGAACCCTCTACCTAAACGCCATATGACCTTCATCTACCAAGCGACCTTGGCCAAGATCCCATTGGGCCACCTCCGAACGCCAAATTTTCTCCCTTCATCGATCAACAGAATGATGGTGCCGAACGCCATGGGCAGAAACCAGTACTCTACTGGCACTACAGCCGTGCCAAGCACGCTGTGGAATTTGGGAACATAGAGGAAGAGGATAGCGATCAGCAGAGCAAAGACGATAGCCGGCGGAAGGTACCAGTTGATGCTGTGTTGTAGGACGGAGAGGCGACGGGTGCGGATGGCGAAGAGGGAGAACCATTGCCTGTGCAGAGAGTCAGTAGATGAATTATTCGAGTTTGCTGGAGCGAAGCTTACATGACGACCAAGTTCACGAAGTAGATCGAGCTTGCGGTGTTGAGAACGTCTGTCTGCCAGTCTTGAGTCCTATTTGGCTCCAGCTTTCCAAATCCGAACCAAAGTGTACTGAAGTGCAGGCCCTGCCGCTCGCAGTACCAGTAGGCCATGGCGAAACTGCACAGTGTCTCCGCGACGCCGATGAAGCCGTAAGCTTGCATTATCAGCTTCCAGTCGACTAGACGATCTTTCTTAGCGTTTCTCGGTGGGCGAGTAAGCACATCAGCCTCAGGTTTCTCGTAAGCAATGGCAGTAGCGGCGGCACAGTCGGTGAAGCAGCAGATGATGATCATGAGGAAGGAAGACAGAATCTGCGGTAGACCAAAGCAGACATTGGTAAGCACGGGCCAGAACTCGGAGAAGGAGCCAGCAGGTAGGAGGTACGCGATAGTCTTCTTGAGATTGTCGTACACCACTCGACCGTACTTGACAGCTTCCACAATGGCGGCGAAGCTCTCAAGAAGGACCATGTCAGCGGCCTCCATCGCAATATCAGAGCCAGATCCCATGGCAATACCGATGTCAGCAGCCTTAAGCGAGGGCGCATCGTTGACACCGTCACCGGTCATGGCGACAGTAAGCTCGCGGGCTTGAAGTTCCTTGACGATGCGAAGTTTGTGGTCTGATGATGTTAGTTGGGACGGTGTGGTGCGGGAAGAAGTAGAACATACCAGGCGTCGTACGGGCGAATACTATCTCTTCGTATTTGCACAGCTTGTCCCACTGACTATCGCTCAAAGTATCGAGATCGGCACCGCTGAGTGAGATAGCATGAGCGCGCTCGGTATCGAATGACGACGTCTCTCTGATGCCAGCGCTGTCAAGGTATTCCTCATCAAAGGCGAGATTAGTGACGTCGTCGATCTTGTCCTTGGGCTGAGTGATGATGCCACACTCGCGGGCGATGGCAGTTGCAGTCAGCTTGAAGTCGCCAGTCACCATGAACACCCGGATGCCAGCAGTACGAAGGGTTTGGATGACTTCTGGTATCTCGTCGCGGGGAGGGTCGACGATCGCAACGAGACCGACGAGGATCAGCTCGCTAGTCGCGCGACCCATGATATCGTTCTCGTACTCTCTGGGTTGCAGTTGAGCATCGAAGACCAAGTCGCTCAGGTTCTTCTTCGCCAGCAGAATAACGCGCTTGCCCTGAGATGACCAGTTGTCCTTTATAGTCTCCATCTCGTGGCGATCTGTGTCTGTCATTCTCTCCACGAACCCGTTCGTATCGACATAGGACGAGCATCGGGGAAGGAGGATATCTGGTGCGCCCTTGATAATGAGAACGGTTTCCTCCTCCTTCTCCAATTCAGACTGCACCACGTTGATGGCGAACTTGTTCTTGCTATTGAAGGTGACTTGATAGATTGAGCGCCAGGCAGATCGCAGAGAGCTGACCACGGTGATTGACTCGGTAAAGCGAAGGATTGCAGTATCGGTAGCATCTCCGTTGACTTTGCGACTCTCCAGGGGCTCGCTGACAGTGGAAGCATCAAACTCTGCGGCGTTGCAGACGGCGCCGATCCTGGCCAGCTCACGGAGAGGTTTGCTGTCTTCGTAGAGTGCAGCGGCCTTGCCCGCAGTGTTCGGCTTTTTGGCGATGATGAAATCCGTCACTGACATGCGATTCTTCGTCAAAGTTCCAGTCTTATCACTGCAAATGACATTGACGGCGCCGAGCGTTTCCACGGTCTTCAAGCTCTTGCAGAGCACCTTATTGTTCTTCATAATGTTCGCTGTGATTGTCAAGCTTGCCGTGACGGCGATGGGCAGACCTTCGGGAATGAATGCGACTGCGACCGATACACAGCTGACAATCAGAACCGGCACTGTGATCCAGCCTTCATGGTCCTTACGGAGCCAGGCGACCCAGACGATGATGACGACCAGGATCTGCGAGGGGCTAGTCAGCTAGCTATCTCAACAATTGAGCCGCCGCGCCTGCGCAACTATCGACCGAGCCATTGCTGCTGTTGTGTGTTTGATAGGTCTTCGAGAGCAGCCGAGGACAACAAGAGAGGTCCATGTAGTCAACAGCAGCATTGCAGAGCATCTGAAACTTGTTTAGTCCAGGGTTCAGGCTGTGCTTACCATTGTCACCATCAAACAGACGATCACACCAACAAAGATCAAGATCTCCTTCTGCAGCGGGGTCAATCCAGCCTTGGGAGCACTCGTGAGCTTAGCTATTTTACCGAAGACTGTGCGGTCACCAGTCTCGACGACAAGACCCCAGGCGCTTCCAGAAACGCAGTGAGTGCCGGCCATGCCGATGTTCGCAGTCTCGAGATAGTTGTCGTCAGTCGACTCCACAGACCCAAGTAGAGGCAGCGTCTCGCCAGTCAAGATCGAGCGGTCGAACCTCACATCGGGCGAGACTTCGACGAGGCGCACATCAGCTGGCAGCTTGTTGCCCATCGTAATCCGGAGCAGGTCGCCGGGTACGACCGCAGTACCATCAATACTCACCTGCTGACCATCGCGGAGGACGATGCACTTGTCGGGAAGCATGCCAGTGATCGATTCCATGACCTTTGAAGAGCTGAAATCCTGATAAAAGGAGAATGCAGCTTGCGCGACCCAGACGAGAATCAGTACGATCGCAAGAGCCAGATTGGCGATCGCTGGGTTTGGCTCGCCGAGCGGCTTCCAGGCAATGAAAACAAGGATAGCAGCAATGAAGAGGATGGCGCCGAAGCCACCAAAGAGGTAGCCGAGTGTTCTGCGGACCCAGTGTGAAGGTGGTGGCGTAGGCTGGTTGGGTCCGACTGTCTTGAGAAGCTCGGCAGCTTTTGAGCTAGTCAGACCGGTGCCGCGCGAGCTCGAGAACTGGCTAAACAGCTCGTCGAGGGGGGTCTTGTGGTACTTGATGTCGTTGAACTCGATTTTCGCGTCTCCAGCTTTCGCACTCTTCTTGCTGTTCGAACTCTTGGACCCTTTCAGCTTTTCTGTCTCGGCTCTCATGCTTCTTCGGCGGCCTTCTTCGATATTGAATGACCTGAATACCACTATCAGCGCCTAGCGGCCTTCCAGAAACATGGGAGAGCTTACATCGTGCGATACTGAGGAGGGAGTACAAGGGCAGGGTCAACGCTCCGCCTCGCTTGACGGATCGACAGCGAGTCCATCGAGCCGCGTCTTCTGCTACGGCTACGGCTTGTTGACGCTCTGCGCATGCGACGGCCATCGACATCATCGGCGTACTGAATACCGCGGGTCTGGCCGCGCTCGAGATCGGTGCCCATTGTCTGATCGTCGCTTGCGAACGTAAGCTTCTCCGTTATTGCTGACATCCCGAACAAGGCGTTACGGTGAGTGCAAGTAAGTGAGAGAAGAGAGAAAAAGACAAGAAAGCGGGAATGTAACGTGGGCCACCAGCTTTTTCTACGTAAAGCAACCCAGCATCAGCCGCGAATGAGCGCACGCACGTGAAACCTACTAACTGAGACCACACGTGGGAATGAGGCAGTGCGTGGCCTGACAAAAGAACGGCCTCGACGCCACGCGCGTCAATTTGTGACAACATCTGGCGCAAGACACGCTGTGAGGGAGATCCACTGCGCGAAACAAAGAGATTACCCGAATTCGTATCTCGTTATACGATCAACACCAGCCACGGAGATCCCGCTCTATGAGGTATTGCTGCGCGTGGCGCTTAAGGTTAAGGTGAGCGATTTTGTGTCCCTGGAATGAAAATGCCTCATCACAGCCTCTGAGGCTCATTTCCTACCGCATCGCCTTGCCGACTCAGGAGATGATGTTGCATCAGTCGTTGTCATCGTGTCACAAGTGAAGTATTTGACACCTTCAGTGAACGGAGGGAGGTCAAGAATTGTGAGGTTGCAAAGGGGTGATAGTGAACGCGATCATGGTCAATGTAATAAGGGTGCACAAGCAATGGCACGGGCCGCTGCCGGTGCCATGAGGTAAAGGGTCTGCTCCCAGAAAACACTTGAATGATGGCGATAAATCAACGGGTTTGAATGAGCGGGCCGTAGTAGAGAGCGAGACAGTGAAGTCATGAATGCGGGGAGGAAAGCTCGCAGATTTTACCTGGTGTTTGCAACAGACCCTTGCACCAATTCGGATCAACGGATATTCTCCGAGACCGCCCAAGCCCAATGCACCCTGACAGCCAAAACGCCAGCCCATCCAACACCGCCCGCTAAAGTCGCTCATGCCGCCCAATAAGTCCATAAAACTGCCCTCAGCTCCCTACCCATTCCCTAAGAACTCCTGCAACGTGAGAGCCTTTCCCGGTATTCGAGGTGCAATTTGCGTGGTACTGACATGCACGTCCGTCGTCTTAACGATACCACCCATGCCAAGCTCCAATACGTTAGGCTCGTCTTGGGGATGCTGCTCAGCCATAGCACCTGTGTGATGCTGACTACTTGCCACTTCAGCCTCTTCGTTATCGCGGTTTACACTTTGGAGGATCTGCCTGTACCACGAGTCCGTAGACCGTGATGTCTTTGATCCGCCCGAGCCAGAAGCAGGAGAGGCTTTGCCTTGGCCAGGAACAATAGACTGCACAACCCTACCAGGGGCCGATCGGTGATGCGCTTCAGACATAGACTGGTGCGGTCCATCCCAGGTCAAGTCTCGATGATGAGCAGCCCGCATCATTTGTGGAGGCGTGTCCGGCCTTCGTCCAGCGCCGCGTGCCCAGTGCCAGGCATTTAGAAAAGGCACGCGCAAAGCAGGCAGGCAGCAGATGATGACCGACGTGTTGCCCTCGATTTCCGTCCACACGAGTGCTTGGACCGAGCCCCAGGTCGGGTCTCTCGTGAGTGCGCTCCCTCGCAGCATGACCATGCGGACTATCGACGCCGCGATGACGAAGGCGCCGAGAGAGAAGATCGAGATCAGTCCGAGCTTCTGACCTCGCGCGAGCTTGAGTGTGCGGATCATGGGCATCGGGAGTATGTAGATCACTACGTCGAAGAAGGTGTTGAATGCAGCGTGCGAGAACCAGAAAGCAGTGTTGTTGGTACACCTTCCTGGGATCTTGCGATTCCAGAACTTGTGCACGGGTACGCAAGTGAATACCGTGGCCAACGTGAAGGCCAAGGACCCGAGGACTATGATCGAGGCTATGGATTTGACCAATCGGTGGAACCACTTCTGATTGAAGATCCGAAGGTACAGAAAGCAGAACGTAAGTTTCGTGAACATTCCGAGGAGCTTGTAGCAGATCTGGTAGAGATAGAAGAACTGTGACCTGTCAATATCCTCTACATTAGGAACGGGTGATCGTCACGCACCTGCACAGCCTTGCTTGACGTAGACTGAATATCATGCATATGCTTCCCAAAGCCATAGTGTGCGCTCACACCAGCAAAGATCGTCGCAAGTAATAGAATGGTCTACAGCGAGTCGCGCGTTAGCCGCCACGATTGACACGCACTCCTCACACTCCACAAGCAATACTCACATAAGCGCACAAGCACATCACATCATCCAGTCCTCGCTGTCGATGCACCCATCGCCAACTGAACCTCGCCGACACCACCGCAGTCGTAAGCAGCAAGAACACAATGCACACGATCACCAGCCGCGGCGACTCATTCGGTATGCTGGTCGTCCATATCGACGGCGGCTCAGGCGCCATGATGGCGACGGACGATCCGATGCTTCAGGCGACTTGCAGAAAACGTTGCGGTGATGCCAGGGAGAGACGACGAAAGCGTGGCCGCGCGGAGGGGTTATCGTGCTGGCTGTGCCACCAGCCAGCTTGGCTGCATGCCGCGTCGTGCGCTGTCGCGAAACAGTCTGTCGTGTCTACTGTGTGCTCGAGCTTACGATAAACAGCTTCGAAGTTCGGAAGGATATGTGTAGGCGATGCTGGAGATTACTGGTGTAAACGAAAGGTCTAGATTCAATGTCGAGTCAGTAATCAGCGAGCGGGTGGTGGAAGCGGAAGCCGATCGAGAAGGGAAGGGAAGTGTGGAAGGGTAGTGTGGGTGTGGAGCCGAAGTGGCGCGGGGAACAGTGGAAGAGGGACGGCACGACAAGCCTCGAGATCGGAACGTGGGAGTGTCCACCAATGAAAGTCTATCTGAGAACTGCCGGGCGTTCCGCGTCGTCATGGCTGTGATGAGCAGTTGTCTCGCTCTCACATGTCAAATACTTCGTTGCCAAGCTCCAATGTCCATAGCAGCAAAGTCTTGACGCTTGCAAGCGAGAATGGCCTCCCCTTGTGCTCTCGACAGCTAAACAGATTGACCATTGCACGTCCCTCTCGTTCACGGCAGCGGTGGCAGTCCCACTTTCCTTCTATAAGCCTGAATCACCTCTCTATCCCCAAAGCTGCTCTCAGGCTCCCAGCTCGGCTCCTCATACCCCTCCCACTTGACTAAATACAACATGATAGGCCTCTTCCCAAAATCACTGGGATGCGTGCGAGGATCTGAAAGCGCGTGGTTCGATATCCCCTCGATAATGTAGTCTTCTTCATCCGAATCAGAACGAGATGTAGCGCTAGGCGAAGGCGGCGAGGTGGCTGTAGGATGCAATATGGAGGTCAATGGCGGCATGTACTGGACAGGAGTGCCAGGCAGTTCTGTCCTGCGAACAGGGCTCGTCAAAGTTGCAGGCGGTGGATGCTTGTCATGGGATGATTCGGTCGACTGATCTGAGGTGCTAAGCTGGCGGGTCAGTGCTGAGCCTCCTGTGCTGCGGCGCATGATGGTAGACTTGGGCTTCACTGTGCTCGGAGACGGCATGTCTTCCATGCTGTCGTATTCTTCAGAAGTATCGGTGATGCTGATCGCGGCGTGCTGTTGGAACAAGCTCAGTGCTGATGTGGCTTTCGCTTTGCCTTTGTCTTCTTTCGGACTGCTATATGCTGCAGATGAAGACATTCGCTGTGAGCTCGGTAGCTGCACGACAGGGCTCTTGCTACGCAGCGAAGACGAAGTACTCAGGTCCATCCTCTGTCGCTTCGATTCGCGTTCGTCCCCGAGCTGCTGTGACAGGCTTAGTCGATGCATTGAGGGCATAGTGGCGACTCTGCCGACCCCAGCAGCCACTTCAGCATTTGGATCGTACTTCCAGCCATATGGCATTAATTCTCCAGTCTGTGGGTGCCGTCGTCGTCGTCGCCTCTTAGGCTTCTCGTAAGGCTCCACAGTGGCCGCAAACTGCTTGCCTTGTCGCCGCCCCTGTCTCTCGTCCTTGATTGCCTGCGGGAGTGCAGCTTGCACCACCATCCCGTCGTCTCCATCACTAAGATCCAGCAGCTCTCCAGTCACGGGGTCGCGCTTTCTCCTCCGTCTTCTCATCCTAGCCACTTGAAAGACCTGCTTGGAGCTTGGTCTTGGCCTGCCTCGCTCCTCGCCATCCTCGCCGGTCTCTCCATCACTGGCCTCCGTCCACACTACCTCTCCTTTGCGCTTCGCT
>JAVRRP010000054.1:0-36286 GCA_036872775.1 Oleoguttula sp. CCFEE 5521
CGGATAAGAAGGACGTAGCAGCGCTTGTTGAAGCCATGAAGTTGTCTCGTGAGGCGTTGAAGCGGTACTCAAACTACCCGCTTGGCGGCACGTCTTTTATTGAAGAATCGCCTGGCGCGAACGTGACTTCAGACGCAGACCTCGCTCAATATGCTAAAGATGTTGCCTGGGGACATCACGCATGTTGCACTGCGCCAATCGGCGTGACGAGTGATCCGCAAGCAGTGCTGGACTCCAAGTTCAAGGTCATTGGGGTGGCAGGGCTGAGAGTGGTGGATGCAAGTGTCTTCCCGAAGATACCGGGTATCTTCATACAGGCACCCATAATGATGATTAGCGAGAAGGCCGCAGCGACAATTCTAGATGATGCGACCAAAGGGTTGAGTGGGGTGGTCGGGGGTTTGACGGGGAGCCTTGGACTAGTTTGAGAAATGTCACGAAACGAAGTGTGGCTGATAGACATCAGATTACTGAATCAAGATTGCCGTTACATCTCCCAAGAGCGTCAACGAGCACCTTTACAATTGTTCTTCGTTCGCCAAATCAGTGGCTGTCTGCAGCCGAGGCTACATAGGCAAGTGGAAACGAGAGCTTGGCGGACTATCACACCTCTCTGTCCCTGCTCGTCTCTGCACTCACAAATCCTGCTTTCTTCGCTGTACTGCCTCCATTTATCAGAGCAAATCTATAATGTTTACCCCATCGCCAGTTCTACGGCCCTGACTGCTTATAAGTCTCACTGTTATAGTATGCATCGAGCAGCTCAGCTCCTCCGGGCCCAAAAGCCAGCGGATTCTCCTTGGCGAATTTCACCACAGCGTCGGTGAAAACACGCTCCTTGCGGCCGTTCGGTTGCAATGACACCTCCCATGCTTCGGGGTACTCCTTGGCGAACTGCATGATGGCTGCTTGGAAGATTGGGTCGTCTGGACCAGATGGTCCTTCCCTCGCACGAGACATCATGCGCTGACGCTTCCACGCGTAGAGCCGCGTGGGACACATACCTCGAGGCGGTTTTGTCAGATCCCTACGCGTGACAGGCGGCGGAGGTGAGGTGGTGCTGGGCGGTGATGGCGGCTCGTTCAGTCCCTCCAGCAGCCAGAGCTCCATCCACTCCGGGCCAAAGTCATCGAACACCTGCATGTCAAGCTTCCGCTGCGCCTTCAACTTGTCCTTCCGCCTGATTTCAGCATACTCGCGGTCCCGGAACTCGTCGGCGTACAACTGCATCGACTCTCCGAACGATCGCCAGCTTTCAGCTAATTCCACGCACCCGATGCGACTGTAGTGTTTCGACACATCATCCAGCGACCTCGCTGCGAGCAGAAGACACTTGCTTCTCTTGTGGCGTTTTCCACGCTCCAGGCGATCGATGAAAGCGTCGAAAGCCTTCCAGTCGTCGTAACACAGGTCGCGAAGTGGTGTCTGTACTGTGCTTAGCACCATGTCCATCAGCTCGTCAGTATCGCATCGCAAGATTTGCGCAAAGAGGCGTGTAAATATCACGGCTTCTTTAGGACGGCCGGCATGGTGCAAATATATCCAGACTGCCATGAACGAGTAAAAGTTCATGCACTGTGCTGCTGCTGGGATAGGATCCGTGGTATGCTCATCGCTGTGGCTTTGCGACTCGTCAGCCATGTCTGTCGCTCCAGTAGGTGGGTGAATGGGAGAGGAATGGGCCTGCTAACTCACATGTCCATGATTGAAGGCAAATTGGCATTTCTCACTTGTGCTTCATTCACTTCTACCGCCCTCATCAAGGCGACCTTCGGTGTCACTCTGCGGACGTTCGCAATCAATCCACTGTCCATTATGGCGACCGGGTCCGCCATGATGGATTGCAGAAAGAGCAAACTGGCTTCTTTGTTGGATTGTGTCGCTCATGCGCGGTCAGTGAAGCAACTTTAGTGAGCGGTAGATGTGGCTGCTGATGGGTGCCATGTGACAATGCGTGGGGAGGAAGGTACGTGAAGAGGGCAGTTGCGCCTTCCTTACAACACCAACTGATTGCAGGAGCAGGCATGAAGGCTGCAAAAGCTGCTTTATGCGTTCTCAGTAAGTCCGCAGTGCACTATCTGAGGCACTATATCACTGGAACATCTTTACCTCCTTCGAACGCTTGATCGCCGCCGCGGTAGCCTCGTCGAGATCCTCCACGGGCAACCCGAGCACTCCATTCTGCAGGCCTTTGGTCTTCTCAAAATGACCACAGTCGTCCTTGTAGAAGATGCGAGTGTACAACATGGTCACGAAGCTCTTCTGATCACCCGTCTTCATCTTCTCCACAGCATTGGTGAAGCGCTCCTCAGCGGGCTCGTACGAGATCTGCCAGTCATCCTCCTTTGTGTCGGTGACTCTCAGCGCAGACTCGAACATGTCTTTCTGACTGATCCCGAACGAAGATACGAATACGACTCCATTCTTGAATGCCGACAGGGAGCTCTTCGCCCCGCTCTCGGCCTCGATCGGAAGACTCAGCAGCGAAGCCACAGCACGACCACACTGCGGCCAAGTTGACATGTTGGTCACCGTCTTCCCGTCATCGAAGAAGGTGACGGTCTTCTTCTCAAAGTCGAACCCATACGCCGGGGTAATGGCAAGTGACCACTCGTACCAGAAGCCCGTCATGACGGAGATGTAGCAAGTTTTGCCCTTGCCTTTCTCGGCGATCCTAGCCCTGGCGGGCGTCTTGACAGCGAAGACGGTAACATCCCTGATCATACCCTCATTGGTACTATCCGGGGACCACTCATTGGGTAGAATGTACTTGACGTCAGCTTCGATCGCAGCGTCGACGAGCGCATCCTGAGTCGCGTTGGGCACGTAGCCGTTGAGGATGATTATCAGAGCGTCCTGGCCTTGCAGGGCGGAAACGATGGTGGAGGAATTGGAGTAGTCGATTGGCTTGACTGCGTGGAGGCCATTGGGCAGCGATGTCTTGCTGTCTGCGCGGGTAAGGGCTGTGACCTTGAAGTGGCCAGCGGTGAGGAGGGCGGAGGTGATGTAAGTGCCGAGATTGCCGCCAGCCTACGAGGGGAGTCAGTTATGGACAAGAGTGAGGCACGAGAGTGAAGGGTGAGGAGCATCCGTACACCGACAATGGCGACGTTCTGGACGCGGTTGCTGGTAGTCATGTTAACGATAATATAATGACTCGAGTCTGGGGATGTTTGCAGAGGCTTTAAATTGTATATAGATGATTGTTGGATTGATGAGGAGAGAAAGCAGGTCTAGAAGATTGCTGAGGACGTTACTTATACCTCAGCACGCGGCACCCAGCTCGGCGTTACGGACATCAGCAGCGATCTTTACGGACTTTAGTGTTTGTCTCCAATATCCTCAAGAGGTACATGTGGCCCAAATGCTCATATGTTCCTGAGCTTTACTCAAGCTAACGCCGTTGTCTACGATGCCGTCATGCAAGGTTCATGCAGCCGAACACGCTAAGCCTAATCCCGTATAAACCACGTGACGAGTAGGTCCTCCGCATACGATCCCTTGACAGTCCGTCGTTCACTCGGCGTTGTTTATCGGGTTTACATGATACGTCAATGTACAGGCCTGACTCTCTAGCATAACATGGGCAAGCAATTTGACATCTCTCATGTCTGTCGCCCTTCTTCCCAAGCATAGCAAAGCCGCGCAGCCCGAGTGCCCATATGCCTGCATCGAGTGTCAGCCACCTCAGACGTCCGGACTGTACATTGCTCTGTTACGGGCTATGGCCAGTATTTCAGTCAACAGCCTGTGTTAAAGTCGAGTTGCCACAGGTCTTAGGAAGGGCGATCTGTCGTTCTGGACATACCTAAGCCGTACATCTTCTCAGGATGCTTGAATGTCGATCCCAGGTAGGCTCTGAAGGGGACACGTTGAGTGACACTATGAAAGTCGTTGACAGTCTTACGCTGCAGTGGTTTTGGTCTTTTCATGAGCATGAATGAGCGAAGTCAACGGGTCGCGTAGATCGAAGTCGTTCTACAGAAAACCAGCAAACAATACCAGCGATGCCGTGACCCATCACACAGAGATGCAACAGTTGGCGTGTAACAGTACGCCGCAAATCCCACGAAGCTGCTCAAATCGGGGGACTTCATGGACGTGGCCGAAGTCGCTGATCGATGCCACATCTCCCTGGTTTACTGCGTACACACAGAGTAGATCACTGGGAAGACACAGAGGCCGCTTACATAATCGCCAGCACAAGGCTACAGAGCTAATGCACTAGTGACAGATGGTGTCGCAAATGCACACCTCCCAGATTTTAGCTGCGTTTTCAACAGGTACGAGTTCCGCCTGCGTCTCCAGCCTGCTTCGTACAGATCCTTCCGAACGTGCTCGAAGTCGAGGAGCTACCAGGTTCATCAGGCCTGCCAAACATACCCAATCCCCAGCATCTCTCTGGGTCTTCGAAGGTGGGTCCGAATACTGCCATGTAGTCGAAGTCCGGCGAAATCGGGGGAGCAGCGCGCACGACCACGCCGACTCCGTGTGGGTAGACGACCAAGAATGGCGCAAAAGCAGGCGCGTAGCCAGCTTCGGTTACTGGCACTGCGGCGTGCCATCAATGACATAGCAGAGTAACAGACACCACCTCAAGTCTGGATGCAGGCGGCAGACCGCGGAATCCAGGCACATCGGCCACGTCTGCCGCCGTTACAGCGCGGAGCGCCTCTTCATAGCCCGGCATACGTTCAATGGCAAAGACGATGGCAGGATTGATCGGGTTGACTATGTTGCTGACACCTACACAGACGTGATCAGTGTGCATGACAAGGCAGACGGTATGCTGCTGTTGGCTGACCCGTTCTCTGATGCTCGTGCACCAACCCAATGGCGTGGCCGAATTCGTGCATTGCCGTCTTGATTCGCATGTCCCACCAGTAACTGTCCGCAGGATCGCCGACGAAGTACTGCAGCCTCATTGATTTCCCACCCTGTGACACGTAGCTGACCCGTGTCTGAGAGTTGCCTGCGGTCGTGGATATCACGAGAGATTCAGCCCGCACGGAGTCTAAATCTGTGCAGAGTTCAGTGCGGAGTCATGCGTCGAGCCGCTGCAGACATACCTACCGCATCGACACGACCATGTCGTGAAGCTCTGTGCACAGGCTGGATCCGGTCGGATGCGAAGTGATGCATACGTCTCTGTACCGTCATTGGTTTCCCACGCCGGTAGCCCTGCGATGAAGTCGGACTTTAGCCTTGACGAACGACCCCCACGGAGTGATCGACTGTCTCACATCTAAAAATCGCCTCCTCAACGCCGAATTTGAGCTGCCTCTCGCTTTCTTCGTTCTCGTAACAGTAACGGATCTCGCGCAGACCGCTAAGAGGGCACTCTAATCAAGAGCTCGATCAGTCGTCATTTCAAACGCTTGAAGACACAGAGGTCGTACCTGGCCATACGTTTGCAATATACGGGTTGTTGTTGGGATTCTGTAACCGCATTGCATGCTCATTCGCTGGTAAGATACTGAAGTACCGCTTGGCCGGCTTATGCCCGTGATCACGTACCGCACTACGTATTTGAGTGCGATGGCCGAGTAAGATACAAGCCGTCATCATGAGCAGCAGAAGCAGAGGTGCCCTCGATCCGAGAACGCGGCACATATCGCACATATATCTGAACTGTGTGTATTCAACAGAACTGGACAGACTCGAGATCCGAGAAGTACGAATCGCTGTCGATCATCAATGCATCCAGGTTATGAGTGTCACATGTGCAGTGCGCGGTCGAGTCCGTGTTCTCTGATGGAGACAATGTGGCAATTGCGCAGCAACAAAAAACAAGCATCCACTGAAAATATATTGCGAGATGTACTTGCGGATCCCTTATACACTGCTTGAGACTCACCGTCAATTCTCTGATCGTCGTGATCGTGTGCTCAGTCGACCTCAAATGCAATTCAGAAAGCCTGCCGTCTTGCTGTGATCTCACTCTTCAGCGCATACAAGTCAGCCTGTCGATAATGGACAGTATTATCGGGGCCCAGACTCAAGAGATGGTAACCTTCCGGTCTGTATGGCGAGCCCGGCTGCGGCAAGCCTTTCCACCAAGCCTTTAGGCGGTCCGTCCACGTTGGACGTATGTACCAGGGAGCTGCACGTGAGCGGAGTGCATAGTAGCGATCAGAATGCGTGGAAGACGGCTTGAGAGCTATGTAATGCTTGCGGAACGCGAAGAGACGAGGTAGCGCGAAGAAACGGAGAAAGATCTTGCGGATTTGTACGATGTACGAGATGGCGGCGCTCGATCTTGGAGAAGGTGAGGGTACGCTGATCACGTGGTTAGCATGTGAGGGAGAGAAATCTGGCGTGCGGCATTCAATATGTACCCCATGGCATCACAGAGTCTTGAACCCATCAGATACGCAGCTACCGTCCCCAGAAGACGCTGCATTCGTGCCGACTTAGTTCCGACAAGAAGCCTGAGGGTGGACTGTGCTAGCACAGCATTCGACTTGGCGTATCGCATATGCTGCGCTTCGTACTTCTGACTCCAAGCATCAAGACTCTGGAGCCACTGCAATGCGTCAGCGTCCTCGTCACATTCTAGTAGTGTGTACGGAATGCCAAAGTCGTGGCCAATATGCCTCCAGAACACCGCAATGGCACAACGCTCAAGATCAGTCAACTCTCTCCACTCATACTTACGGACCCATCGCATGCCTTTCAAGGCAAACAGACTGAGTGTGTAAAGCATGTCATCGTCGCTGATCTGGCCTTTCTGGCGGAACGGGTGATGAAGGTGAGCAATGCGGGTCACAGCATCAATGGCGCGATCGGAAGTTGGGGGAGCAATGATAGCATTGTTCAAGAGCTGACTTGTGTCTGCCATACGTCGCGCGAGGCTCTGCAGTGTAGTCATGTGACCGTTGGAAACTAGCAATGAAGATATCGACGGGATGCCGTATGTCTGAAAAAGCGGATTAGTCTCGCGCGTGTTAGCCTTCGCCGTCCTGTACATCTAATCTTACCTTGAACAGCGCGAAGAACACGGCTATCGACAGAGTGGTCGGAAACTCCTGCTCCGCAAGCCATCGCTGAATGACAGCCGCGTCCTCCAGGGTAATATCATTCAAAGATGCGCCCCTTCGATCATAATACCAGTCATGCACACGTCGGCATGCCCTACACCGCACCGTGACACATATGCCGACATACAGCGGCAGAATAGTGAGCACCATTAGCAGAATCATCCTCTCGGCGGTGTGGCTTGCACATGCGACTGTGGTCTGGTTTGCAGTACGCAACCCGGACAGAGACCGTTGCCACGCAGCATTACCATGAGCTGGCAAAGCCGGCACTGTGCAACGAAACGGCCATGTCGCGTTGCAAGGAGGTGATCGGTGAAGTAGTGGAGATGGCGGAGTCCGCAAGGATGGCCGTCGTTACGGCCACGCTGATGTCACACGAAGTGGATTTAAGCTTAGCGCTAGCGCCGATTTTTGGCTCCGCAAATAAACACGCCATTGGATCTGTACCTGACAGTACGTACAGAGTGCATACATTGCTGATCCGCCGCGCCAGCTGCTTTCTTCTGCATTACACTTCCAGCACACATGCTCCTCAGCATATTCCCTTCGCTTCTCGGGTTGGAGGTCTGACGCACACTCTCAACGTGCGACACTGGCATACAGGATCAACAACTCGAACTCTCGCATAGCAACGGCACCGACTGCCTCGAAACGAACACTAACCGCTGTATCTGTCCATCAGCAAGGACGGAAAACGATCAGAAGGAGTCAGTATCACTATGGGAGCTCCTGCAGAAGCGCCCACGCGCTTCCCTTGCTGGTGTCGAGCTACGTACTCGTGGGGTGGAGAGAGCAAGAAGGATCTTGGAATAATCGAGGGTGACCTGATTGAAGCATTGAACGCTGGCGATGGATTGTGGTGGACCGGACGACTACGAAGGGATCCAAGAGCGATTGGGATGTTCCCCTCGAACTTCGTCAATGTGCTGGACGAGGGCTTCCAGCCAGGCGTTCCAAGCCGACAATCGACGCCAGTACAGGCAGCCGCGCCCACTGCTAAGAACAAGACGTTCCGCAAGCCGTTTCAGGCGTACGAGAAGACTGGCGCACAGGACACAGCAAGGATCGAAGCGAATAAAGTGGCCGAACGCCCGGCAGAGAAGAAGAGTGCATTCAAGCCATTCTCCAGCATGAGGACTGCGCAAGCGCCGGCATCAGTCCCGATTCAAGCGGAAAATCACGCATATAGAGCGCCCAATCCAAGAGGGAGTGGATCAAGAATGAGCAAAGCTGGGACTCCACTGCCGTCGCGGAGACCAAGTGCCTCGCCAACACCAACCCCCGGATACGCACAGCAGCGATCTTACGAACAGAGCAGCAGACGTGGGACCTACCAAGATGATTACGATCAGGGCACATACCTCCGATATGGTCCACAGGACGACTATCGAGCATCTTCACCATATCCGACACAGCGAACGCCGTCGCCGAACCCGATGCGATCTGCGTCTCCGATGCCAATGTCACGCGCTGCATCTCCCATGCCGATACAACGAGCCACGTCTCCCATGCCAATGTCACGCGCTGCATCGCCTGCGCCTCCCAGATCACGGTCACCACTACCGAATAGCTACCATGATGGATCGGCGTTCCCTCAACTACTACCGCAGAGCAGTCGTGCCCCTTCACCGGATCCATTCTACACTGGCCACCATGGATCCCGCGCACCTTCGCCAGCACCTCCGCAAGATCCATGGCAGGATGCTCGAACTCACTCGCCAGCACCTCCGCATGGGTACACATCGTATTCTCGCGCTCCGTCTCCAGCCCCGTCATTTGGGTACGAGCCCTACCAAAGGCCGTCGGATGCGTCATTTGGTGACGATGTTGGGTCATCTCCGCCACCTCCTCCACCTGTGCACCGAGTAGCGTATCATCCGAGCAGAGCACCCTCCCCAGCTCCCATGCAACACCACGATCAAGGCTACGACAGAGGCGGATCGCGAACACCGATACCGACTTCGGCCGGCGGAGCTAGCCATGCTACTCCGTCACCTCTTCGCGATGCAATGAACGATGTTATGTCCTCTTTACACGACATGAGCATGTATCAGAGCTCGCCACCTCCACCAGTCGACTCACACGCTACTGCTCAGTCGCACAATGCGCAGATGTGGTCACCCGATGGATTTGAACACGTTCGAACTCAGTCGAGGAATGAGATGAGAGCCCATTCTTCGCTGGGATTTGCCAGCGGTGGCGAGTATGAGGCAGATGACCGGACGTCCTCGCTTCCGTCAACCAGAGACGGGCCAGTGCCACAGCTGGCGACCTACGCAGAGCGCATGGAACATCAGCTGCAACACCGCGCTTCAGTGGCATCTTACTCTGGCCACGCTCCCGCGCCTCCATTGAAGGGCTCGCAATATGCAGCTACAAGACCGACTACCGCGACCAGTCATTCCAGTAACGAATCTGCAAGCTCGCACCACTCCATGCACTCTCAGCAGAAGCATCCGCACCTTCGTCAACGCAAGTCCGCATACGAGCTCGGGCGTGAAAGGCTCAATCGCACGTACACTACGAAGACTACTGCTACTGCATCTTCATCTGCGACGCAGAGCAGTGCCAGTACTGCGCTCACAGACCATAGTCTGATGTCTGGCTACTCCGCCGGCGGCTTCAGCGCAACCAGTGCAGGTAGTCTCGCCCGTCGTAAGTTTGGCCTTGGCAGTATGAAGGGCACACATCGTCCGATCAATCTTCGAGAAACGAAGACGACTGGAGACATGAACTCGAGCACCAGAAGCGTAGCTGCCAGCTCGGCCTCGGGAGGCTCAGGTCCAAGCTACCACGAAAGCCACGCTTCTGCAGATGGTCCATTGCCGACACCACGCGCTGACTGGACGAAGGACCCGACGGAGTCTGCAGGTATACTAGGCGGTCTCAGCAGTGCGCCCAAGTCGAAGAAAAGTGGATTCTTCAAGAAGATGATCGAGTCTGCCAAGACTACTGCGAAGACTGGCGCTGCCAATGCGAGGTCAACGATCGGTAGCGCAAACGGCAGCCGTCCAGGCAGCCGCGCTGGTAGTCCAACGAAGAGTCTGCTAAATGGCAACGGGCCCACTGGCATTGCTGGTGGTCTGGCTTCACGTCCGCAGTCCGCTGCCGGTGGTGCTGCTCGTGACATGGGTATGGGCGGTGGCGAGTGGATGCAAGTGCGCCGCGATGTCAACCGCTCCAACACACTCAGTCGAAGAGAGCGTGAGGAGCGAGCAGAGAGATGTGAGATACTTGCATTGCCTGTGCTAAGCCCCATCGAGCAGCTACATGAGATGGCTGAAGGTGATGAAGGGCTCGATGGCATGCCTGTGCACGAACCGACAGACTTCCAGCTTTCCAATTTGGCACTCGTTGACAAGAGTGTCCGATTCATCAACAGCATTCCTCCAATGATCAACGCCGCCGCTCTCGCGCAAAGCTATATCTGCCGGCCGCATCGCAGCGACGTTGCCAGGCTTCGCGCTATCTTTACCTGGGTGGCTGAAAGGGTGACCTGGGAGGAAGATTACGAGGGTCACTCCGACTCACGGCGTGTAGTACAGACTAAGCGCGGGTGTAGTAACGAGATCGCCATGCTCGTTCGCGACATGTGCAACGCCGTCGGACTACACGCCGAAGTCGTTCAGGGCTTTCTCAAGTCCCCGGGCGAGTCAACCACCATCGACGACCTGGCGCAGTCAAATCACTACTGGAACGCCGTGATCGTTGACGGCGAATGGCGCATGCTCGACTGCGCACTGGCTAGCCCTACAAACCCCAAGCGTGCCCTCTACAGTAGCGCATCCGCCCAGGTCGCCGAACCCTGGTACTTCCTTGCCCGGCCCTCCGAAATCTGCTACACTCACATTCCCACGCTCGCGACCCAACAACACATAGTCCCTCCTATCGATATCGACGTCCTCCTTGCACTCCCCTGCACGGGCCCAGCCTACTTTCGCCACAGTGTCGAGCTAACAGACTTCTCGACCTCCGCGCTCCACCTCGAGAACCTCGAAATGTCGCAATTCGCCTGCCACGTGCCCGCAGACACGGAGCTCGTAGCCGAAGTCTCCTCACGAACTCTGGCTCAAGACCCCGAAGGCGATGTCTATGATTCTCCCGAACTCACCATCACTCCCGCTCTGACCCAGCCTTCCTGGACCGGCACCCGCAAGCTCGTCAAAATCAAAGCTCTCATCCCCGCCACAGCCGGAAGTACCACCACTTTACGCGTCTACGCTGGGAAAAGGGGTCTAATGCACAGCATAAAAGACAACCCGCATGCTCTCGCCTTTGCCCTTCCGCTTACCCACAGCGGCGCCCAGAACCCGCCCTACGAGTTCGTAGTCCGGCATCCGACACCCCATGCGCAGCGACGGGACCTCTACATCGCGCAGCCACAGTGCAGGACCTTGGGCGCGAACCACACCTTCGTCTTCCACATCCGGCAATGGCCCAGTAGCCTCTCGCACTTTAGTCCAGATACCTGGGCCGCTCCTATTCGCCACCCCGACACTTCCACCATCCCGGTCCGTCCGGGAAGCGCGATGAGCACGCTCTCGACGACCTCCTCGGTCCCACTCTCGAATCCTTCCACCGCGTCTTCCGGGGAGAGTATGACCGCCGCGCAGCAGCGGCCCGTCAAGCTAGCGCTGCAGAGCCCGAGTCAGAAGATCCTGCGGTTGACGCGACGGGCCGAGACGGAGGGCGAGGAGGGCTGGGGGAGTGGGTGGGAGGCTGTGGTGAAGGTCAGTGAGAAGGGGATCTGGAGGGGGTTGGTGCTCGCGGATCGGAGTGCGAGGTGGTGTGTGTTTGCGGAGTGGGAGTGTGTTTGAACGCGGCTTGGGATGTTGGTCGGGAGGGCTGTTGGTGGGTTGGGCGATTTCTGGGTGCACTTAGGAAAACTGTACGACTATTAGGATGTATTAGTATTGCGTGCATGTAGTATTACAAGTTCTGCGCTTTTGCTAGCCTACACTTTCATCAATCACTTCGATGGCATGCTCGAGCCTCGCTGCACCTCAGCCAGTGCCTGTCTCGCATCCTCCACAGCCTTCCTGGCGCGAGCCCAGCCCTCGACCTCAGCTTGCTGCACCTCCACTCGCCCACCATTCTCGATGACCCTACGCAGATGTCCTTCAACCTCACTCAGAGCTCTCCTTGCGAAGTCAGTAGCGTCGCCTGCAAACTTCAACCGCTCGATCCCCCACTTTTTCTGCAGTCTCCTGAGACTCCACACCAAGCCCAACGCAGCCACAGCGCCAGCTTCATAGACAGCGACGCCGGAGGTAGCAACTACCAACCAGACGCCGAGAGCTGAGGTAGCAGCTGTAGTAGTAAGGGACTGCAACAGTAGTGCCTGAGCCCTTGCGTGGAAGGGCGAGATCAGAGTATAAATCAGATGCATCCGCGCCAAAGCCAGCGTCTGCGGCCAAGGCGGATTAAACAGCGGGTTCAATCCACTCTGCGCCTTCACCCTCGAAAGCAGGGTAGGCAACTGCATCAGCTCGGCCACACTCTCTTCCTGATCCTTCACCTACTCGTGTGTAACAAGCTCGGCCTGCATACCCACCGGCACCAGCGCCTGGAACTCCGGCTCCCGTAGTGTTGCTGGCGTAGCTAAGCCGGCTTCAAGAAGCTTGCCACTTAGACAAGCTAGTTCGAGCTCCGCTTCCCGCAGCCAGGCGTGCTGTAGCAGGTGCGTCGAGACTTGCGAGACGTCGTCTATGCGCCAGAGAAGCCGAAACCACGCTGTACGGCGCCAGGTGGGGGAGGCAAAGGCGGCGGTGAGGTTGAGTTGGAGGTCTTTGTGGGCGGAGGCGGACCAGGAAGTGAGGTCTGTGAGGAGTTGAGCGCGTTTTGGCGGGGATACGGAAGCGGAGTCGGCCGTCTGGAGGGAAGTGTTCTCGGCGTCGTTGATTGCTGTTGTTGTGGAGTTGAGGAGAGAGGCGATTGTTGAGGCTACGGCAGGCTTCGGGCTTGATGCTGAGGCATGGGCAGCCGTGATCATGAATGAAGCTGTTGCGGGTACATTACTGGCTTCCCACTCGTGACTGAACTGTGCACCATTGGCTTTGCTTGTGCGGAAGAGGCCCAGAGCATGGGTTGCAAGACTGATGTCGACGATCTGACCCGTGCCAGAGAAGATCGAGGTCTTCGCCACATCTGACCGAACAGGCAGATCCAGTGCTGCACCGACAAGTGCAGTGTCCAGCTCGACCTCGAGTATGCGCGCTGCCTCCACAGCACCTTCAACGCCCTCTCCAACCAGTAGAGCCATATGCACCGGATACCGTACAAACCCCACCTGCCCACGTGAAGTGTTCGGGATCGTCAGACTCGGCACAAGCAATTGGCTCTCCAGCTCCTCGATCTCCTCTGCAGCCAAGCCTCCAGTACTGAAGCCAGTGATCAGAATCTCCAGTCCATGCCGCTCCAGGAAAGGGCTGGGTATGTCTATCGTTTGCACTAGGTCCTTCGTCACGGACACTGTATCGACCTCGTCGCCATATCGCAGCAGCAGTCCTCTCCCGTCGCCCATGTTCTCCTGTAGCTGCTTCTCCCATGCCTCCTCGGAGCCGAGTGCATCTGCCAGCAGTACCCTAGCAAGTCTCCGGGCTGCCTGTACACCTTTGTCACCCAGTCCGAGGAATGCCACACGAAGCGTTGGATTAACGCTTTCTAGACTTCGCAGTGCAAGCTGTAGCCGCGACAGATCGGCAAAGCCGGAGGCAGAGTCCTGGAGCGCAGCAAGACGAGCATGGAGCTCCTCGTAGGCACTTGGTACCGTAGATGGCGAATTCACAGCCGTCGATGAGACCAGCGACGAGTTATGTCGGGCGTTTGATGCGCTGCGCCGCCGCCGCTGCGCGCCGACAACGCCATATCGTTCATCCCTTCGTCTTGACGTGCTCAGCGGAGGTGTTCTTTCCACCGCAGCACTGTGATACAGCGCCCGCCGAGCAGCGCGCTGGGATATGCATGACGGGCAAGCGTGTAATTCGCTCGTCAGAAGGCGCCGGAGCGCACCAGTATGGCGCGACATATTCGACATCTCGGTAATGACCACCGCACAGAGAGACCTGAGGTCAAGTCGCGAAAGTGCCCAGCCAATGAGCGTGATTGCAATTGAGGTGACCGACGACAAACCTATTTGCTAGCTTCGAGGTTTGGCTGGCCAATGAGAGCGACTTTGGTTTCCAGCGCCCTGGGCCAATTCTGTACATGCTTTCTACCTTACCATAGTTCGCATGACGAGGTCTGGACGTCCACCAATTGCATTCATCTTCGAACGAGCAAGTCAACCATATGACTGAAGGCGATCCTTGCCAGGCCGCCGTTCAGCGGCCTGGCTCAATCCCGGTGGACGCCCTACTTACCGCAAAGACCGTCAGATGCAGAACGCGAAGGACGTCGCCTCACGTCGCGCCACAATCTATTGCTTACACGCCGCCGTACTCTGGTCGAACATAAGCCTGTATGAAAGCGAGGGCGCAATGAGACCCTTCAAGCTTGAGACGATATCGCGATGGCACCAGGCACCCTTGCTATCGATGAATGTCTCGAAAGGATTCGAGATCGCATGTCGCCGGCTAATTGGATGGCACCTGAAGATGAATCCCGATGGCACTGGACGAGGTCTTTTAGTCTCGGCGAGCGTGTGATCGATGACTTGTGGCCTTCGGTGTCGATGCACTCCTGATCCTATGTATGGTGCTGCAGACAAGGGCACGGTAGTGTCCTCACCTGATCTACGACTTGTGATTGGCAGATGGTGAGCGAGATTCTGCGAACATCGAATCGCGCATTCGATGCGGCACGTCGGTCGTATGAACTTTGAAGGTAGCAAGTACATGTCCTCTTTCTATCTCGTCTGTATTCATATTGACGTTCACTCTGATTATCGTCCGACTACCACCGAAGTCTCTCTGACACAACAGCGGCAACCGTCTTATTCTGAACTCAAGGATAACTCTCAACATTACGCATTGTCCATCTCGTCAGATCTCTTTACTCGATATGGCGACCACCACTCCCATTGTACCTCCTCGTCTCGATCTAGTACCAAGAGACAACAACCACTGCATCCTAGTTCTCGAGCGAGGAATCGCAGATAGGTATCCTACGCGTCTACTCGTCACAAACACCCGCCTCGACGAGATCTTCTCCGCGGCATACAATGACTGCTACGCTCCAACGAACGCAGAAGAGATTAAGGCTCGGCTAAGAACCATCTGTCGGTGCTATCCAATCATCACGTACTGCAGCGCAGACATCAATCACGCTTTCGGAGAGCGTCGCGGCACTGTGAAAGGGACCGACGTCTCGACACAATACCTCTGGTCCACGGAACTTATGAAGCGGAAGGCGAAGTCTACAATGCCTGCCGGTGTCGAGAAGGCGATGATCCATCTAGAGAGCTCGTTCCACCTGGGCTCGAGTCCTTCGAGGGATCTGTGGGAAGATGCTCGAAATGTACTGTTCCTGTATGAGGCTGCTCGAGAGAGACTCGAAGCTCAAGGATCTTCGATCTCGGACGAACTACAGCGTCTGAGAAGTGCAGAGACGCAAAGAAGGTATGAGCAGAGTCGACGAGATCGTGCGGCTCACGACAAGATGATTAAAGTTGCCGATGAGGCGGTGGCGGTGGCTTGGAAGCTAGAGATGGAGAGAACTGCTCGAGAAGCGAAGGCGCTTGTGGCACAAAGGGTGATCGAAGCAGAGAAGGCACTGGAGGCGCAGCAAGTGATTCGAGCGGCGAACATGGCAAATCATCTGACTTTGGGGATGGAGAGATATGCGTCTATGGTGCAGGAGCAGTGCAAGACTGACGCTTCCGCTGCGACACTTACAGTCGAGCAGCAATCGAGTATGGCCGTTGCTGCAAAGACCAAGCCAATTGACAAGGCGAGCGATGCCTTTGCTTCGTGTTTGGTGTTTTTCAACAAGCGAAATGCGGTCAATAGTTGATCGTGGGGAGTGACTAGATATGTAAAGGAATGTATGATTATACCTAGCAGATTGTGAGCAGCTAGCGAAGCTCCTACAAATGTCACGAAGACTGGCAGTAAGAGGCTACAATGTGTGCAGGTTTTCTTCAGGTACACAATGCTAGCGACATGGTGCTCATAGCGGTATCGTCGAATTGACAGTTGCGGGCTGTTAATAGTGCGCTGGCAACAACACTGTACAAATGTGGTACTCCCGAGCCGAACTAGGTTAGCGCATTTACTCTGTGCTGGACCTCAGGGCATCAACATGTATAAGGACTACGCGAATCAGATCCTGTCTAGCCAATGTACATACAAAGGATAGAGTAACATCTACAGATAGTTTCCAACAGTGTCTCTCTGTAATGTGGCACCGCTTGTGGAAGTTTCACTTTTGCTATCTGTCTTGCCTTTGTTCGCTCTGTGGCTTGCTGCTTTGTTCATCGCTTTGGCATTACAGCTGAAGAGTGCTGTCCCTCTTCTTTATGATTAAGCTGTTCGTCTTCTAATCTCAGCTAGCCCTTGATTTACCTCGCGATGCTCACGACCCAATACTGTCCCAGCTTTTGAAGGGAGAGGCATGCCCCCATCAGCACGGATTGCAAGTCTGCGTCCAGCTGTTTCTGAGTTCGAGAGCACATCTCATATATACTCTGTCCACTTTCTTCGAAGACTTGGAGGATGCCGCTATGCCGTGCCCATAATGCTGACCGCCCGACAGAGTCCGCACGTCAAACGTAAGCGATTGCTATGAGTGGTCTACAACGCCATATTCTATACACAGAGATGCAGAAACGGTCCGTATCCTTGGTAACCCGGCTGTATGTATGGACGCTGAGCCTCGACAAGTCATCGAACACAAGTCCGACGAGCTGCAGCGTGGCAGCAGGCGCAGCAATGCTGGCTTCGCACAAATCGCACGCTAGACTCGACCGTCTATGCTGTATCTACGTGCAAATCTCGGGAAGAGGCAACTACTACTGCACCCCTGGCGGGCGAATTGTTGCTC
Source organism: Oleoguttula sp. CCFEE 5521 (assembly GCA_036872775.1). Classification (NCBI taxonomy): domain Eukaryota; kingdom Fungi; phylum Ascomycota; class Dothideomycetes; order Mycosphaerellales; family Teratosphaeriaceae; genus Oleoguttula; species Oleoguttula sp. CCFEE 5521. Next base: position 17,022 of record JAVRRP010000054.1, read on the forward strand.
ACTTACGATATGGGTATCGTCGTAGCCATCTCAGGCACTCTAACACCATAGCCATGGCCGGCATCCCCATCTCGCGCACGATCGCACATAGATGGGAGCATCTCGCCGTACCGAGAGCTTGTCTTCGCACTGCAAGTCCGTCCCGCGTGCCTCGAACTTCACCGAGAGGACAATGGTCTTTGTGGAAGTAAAGTGGGACTCCCCCACAGCTATGCTGCTATGCATGATGCTGAAACATTGTTACACGTACACTCGCCTTCACTATACAACTTGCGCAACACTACAGCGCAATGCTGTCATCTTATTGGCTGGCAGATGTTGGGTGTGAATATCTTGACGACTTCACTCATCTCATCGATGGTCCGAGCGTTGCCGCTGGCGTTGCGTGAGCGTAAATGCGCACCAAGTCTCCGCTACCTCTGCCTCCTGTCGACACTCTCCAGCTTTCTCAACACCCAAGACCTAGACAACGACCTTTCCCCGAGCGCATCTCCAACCCTTCTCTTGTACCACTGCTTCCAAAAATAACGAGTATGCCCTCCGTGGATTCATCGCTGCACTGAGTATCACTGACCATAGCTGCGGGCAATCCACCAAACTTCTATCCAACTCAAACAACTTTCGCCATGCCTGCTTTCGGCTGTCGCGCCACGCAGCTGAAGCCGCTTTGGCACCTTCTGATCGGCAAGGAGGTCGTGTTCTTCGATGCCGAGTTCCAGGAATGGAGCACCGATGGGATGAAGGGCCATCGCCACCGTCTGGGTCGCGTGTCTGTGGTCACGGAGGATGGTACGGTGATTCTTGATGTCTTCACTTTCTACGACAACGAAGAGGGTGTCAACAAGCATCTCCCACCACCGAAGAAGAAGCTCGGCGTCTACAGGGACGACCTGAAGATCAAGAACGGGGCTGTGCGTGCGAGTACGGTCGAGGCCTGGCTCAAGAAAGTCTTCGAAGGGCGTACCGTCGTCATGCATTCCAAGACTCACGACATGGATGCCTTCTACCTCGAGAAGTTCGTCTGGGCGCGCACCAAGACTGTGGATACGCAGAAGATGTTCGCTGGTCATCCAGCGGTCGGCTGCAATCGCAATCCAGGTCTCTCTACCTGCGCCACTCTCATGCTTGCCAAGAACATTCAGGTCGTCGAGCATTCTTCCCGCGAAGACGCACTCACCACTGCAGAGGTGTATCATCAAGCTGTTCACGTCCACAACATTGATCCCGCGCCCTACACAAAAGACCACTCAATCACTCCGTACTACCCATGGGTATTCCAGGACCACACCATCTCATCTGCATCGTCGATTGTCGGTTCAGAAGACTCCTCGTCGACCATGCCGAAGTCCGACGATTCTTCGGCCGCCACTTCCGTCACGAGTCTCGTCATCACGTCGACTGTCCCCCCACAGGCACAGGCACCAGCACCCCGTCTTCTCGGCGCCTGGATGAAGCCACTGCAACTTGCTACGACACCTCAGAACGGATTGACGACTCACCAAACTACTCCGACCACCAGCGCCGCCGCCAGCGGAACGTAGACTACTTATCATCAAAGTCACCTGCAGCTCTCTTCGCACTGTCAACGACGACAGTACCTGCGACTTCACATGTTTGAACATTAATGAGTATTCCAATGACAATCCTCGTACGCCAACGGAGACGTGTGCGAAGGGGTATTGGGGGATACCTGGCAGGTGTGAGGATAGTCACGGGGGTGAGCGTGCCAACCCTAGACTGTACCACCCTGCGGAGGCGTTGGTACCTCGTATTCCCGCCTGGAGGCGAGGACTCGTGGCTGAGCGCAGAGCTCAACAAACACTAAGGTGCTTGATTGCTGGAACGCGCCGCCGAGCTCGCTTGTAGACTAGACATTCTACCAATTCCATCATCCTCACTCGCCTTCACAACGTTCGCGTAACGGTCTAAGTGCTTCTTATCGCCATCCTTGGCCGCCTGACCACATTCTCCGAGGAGTGCTTCACCTTCGGCGTGAACTGAGCTTGAACAGTATACTTGTTGAGCAGTAGAGCATGCCGAGCTTGCAAATCGGCAGTAACGGACGCTGGTTTGGGGCTGGGCGTGTCGGCCTTACCCTTCTTGCTGCCAGTCTTGCCGTCCGACTTCGTCTTCTTTTCTCCCTTCCCCTTGCCCCTACTCTTAGCAACCTTCCTTTTCTTGCCACCCGAGCCCGCCTAGTCATTTTCGTCCACATCGCCCTGACCCGCGCCTTCGAAGTCGATATTCCCATACACCATCATCTCTGGCGCAATGACGAGCTCATCTGAATCGCCGCAGATGGCCTTCCAGTACACGTGACCCTTCAGCACTGGCTTAGCCATGTCCGGGTCCCAGTCGATCAAGCGGATCTGGAGGTGGTCAAGCTCAACGTGTAGCTCTTCCTTAGGCACGTTGTCGAAAGTGTGCTCACCGTAGTTCCCGAGGGCGGTCTGAAACTTGAGATTGAGGTGGGCATCATCGATCCCAGCGAATGTAGGCTCAAGCCAATCCGGAAACAGGCCACGCATCGCCGTGCATCCGCTCCGAAGACAACTAGTTTTCGCGGATGCCGAGCGAGAGCTACTGGGTGCAGCCTAGCCATCCGCGATCGCCACGGCACCAAAGCGTTAGCCAGGTACGGTAGATAGTCGTAGTTGTGTCCAAGAGGATTTAATAGCCATTGCACCATATCCACTTTGTAGCAACGCATTGCCGAGTAGCACCCATGCAGATCACCAGCTCTAGCCAGCCGGCATGCTCTCGGGCCCGGCCAGGGGCAACCGTCGTCACCGAACGCCAGAGCACAACTGGTGTTGTGCTTGAGGATTTCCTCCACGAGAGGCCAGATACGAGTCTGGAACTCATCGTCTTGTCCAGGCGTCCAAATCGTGGTCGTCTTATATGCCATCACCACAGCAACGATGACCCGCGCCTATGGCCAGGACACAATTGCGGTGTCAGATAAGGTAATAATCCAGACTGTAGTCCCACTTCGGACCGTGATCCCTTTGCTACAAAGATTGGTGATGTCGTTTCGCCGATCGATGGGCTCGAGTATCATTGTCGCTGACTGATCTCCAGTCTCGGGTCTTCTAACTAGATACCAATGTCTTTCGTCGATTCAGCAGCTTAGCTTCTGCTTTGCTTGCCCCCTTCTTCTCACATCGTCGAATGATTGCTGAGTCGCGCGAAGTCCACTCCAGTACTACTTCCCGGCGTTTGACAAACGAGGCTCGGAGTGTGCAAGTAAGTACGATTTGATTCAGCGGACTCAGACTTTGGCAGAATTGAAAGTATATACCTACCCTAACATGCATAGACCAAACTACTTCCTGTCTTTGCTCAGCATATTGTCCGCCGAAGGAGCGGACGATCGAATCCAGACGAACTCCAGGACCTGGCAACAGCCACGACCGCGAGATTCGCGGTGACGACAAGACGGCTCGTAACGTTTGCGAAGGACCACGCCTTTGGAACAAGGCAAGGCACCGGGGGCGCGAGCATCCTTCTCGCCCCAAGCTGCTACCTAGCGTCCGTACGAGATGCTAGGGCGCCGATATCTTGGGACGAAGGCCACACGTCACATCTGCGCTTGCAGCCTGCTTGGGCTTGCCCACGTTCCGAGTAGGGTCCTCTGCTTGCTTACGCATTGACTGGAGCGGCTATGTTGTGCCCGGGCCAAGGCATGCTCGTGTCAGTACATAATGCAACCAGTTTCAGTGCCGATATACACATTCACGAAGTGACTCCTGCGGAAGCTCTGGTAGGATGACGAGAGCTTCTTGTGTCGGAACGTGCAGAGCTACGTTAATGCTGTGTCGATTGTCACCGGAGACACAGATCAGCGTAGAAGAATTCTGGACTTCTTGCTACTCCTCTGACGCTCAACGACTCTAACCCCCCCACCCGAATCCCATCTCAAGTCCGGTCTACCACCGACTTCCTCCATCCGAGACCGATCCTTTCCACCCTTCTGATCATCGAATACTCGGCACGAGCTCGAAGGAGATGGCTCCATACGTCTGCCGAGCAACACAGACAAAGCCACGCTGGGATCTCGTGCGTCGCTGTAGCACTATCGCCGTCGATGTCGGATTTCAGCGCGTACTATATCCTGGTGCCGCGAAGTGGACCCAGCGCATCGGCCGCATTGCTTTGGTCGATGAAAACCTGAATACTCTCTATGACGTCTACGCCGCGTACAGAAATGAAGCCGGTGCCACGAAGGCAACGAACCCAAAGCGCTTCGGCGTCATATGGAACGACCTCAAGAGCAAGAACGGTGCCGTTCCGGCCGCAATTGTCGAGCGGAATTGCCGAAGGATCTTCGAGGGCCGCACTGTCGTCATGCACGCTGCTCAGGGCGACATGAACAGCTTCCGCATCGAAGAAGATGCCTTTGTCAACTCCACGATCGTCGATACGCAGAGCCTGTACCATGGTCCGATGGGCTTGCGCCACCCGCCCAGTCTGGCTGACTGCTCTACCGATTACCTTGGCCAGACAATCCAGATGGGTGTGTATAGTCCTGTGGAAGACGCGAGAGCGACGATGCAGCTTTACCTGCTGGACAAAACCGGAGGTCATCATGCGCAACGAGCCAGACTCGAGCAGCAGCGCATCGAGGCATACGAAGTCCGCCTTGGAAGCACACTTGATGTCTTGGAGCACATGAGGCCCGATGCTATTGCGCTAAGTTACGCGGATGTTCTGGCTCGCGATATGGCCACCGCTCGCATTGTCCTCCATCTTCAGATCACCATAGATGAGGCGATGCGACGTGTAGCTCTTGATGCGACACAAGATAACGATGAAGTGAAGTCTGATGACATTTTGAGTCCGATGATCAGTACGACTGAGGATCACAGGACTGATGATGTCGAGAGTCTGGAGGACTCCGATGATGTGGACGTTGATGAACATATATTTTACTCCTGAAACGACGAGAGCGCATTGCGGAGGTAGCCCGGGCTGCAGTCTGACGGACTGAGGCGCTTGTCTCTTGGCAGCGATCTCCGATGAGTCTGGGTCACATGGGTCGGTCGACACTGGCGTTTGCTTAGATGTTAGTCTTCATTACACACCCTGCCGCGTTGCCCACCTGTCGAATTGTCTTTCCTTTCCTTTCGTGTACGCTGGTAATACAAGGGTCGCCAAACGCCTCGCATTGCTACCTCCGACGTAGACTCTACGCTGACGTCGGACGTCGTGAGACCATGTTGAACCAGCTGGAGGCAAATCAAGGTCAAGCTTTCACCTTCTTCCTGCCCACCAAAGTATTGACGAGCGGAGTCTCAGCCGCCGTTGCCATCGACGTGTCGACCGAGTCGCCCACCTTCCGTTTCTTCTTCCTCACCAGACTTCCCAAGTCGTTAGTCGCCGGCGCGCCGTTACCGTTCTGCACGTCCCCTGTCTGTACCGTGATCTCCGCCGTCCCACGGATATCTATTTCCCAGCTCTCGGGTGTCAATCCAACCATCCCACTCACATCGGACACCCACCTTGCAGTCGACCGCGCTGCCTCCTCAGCACTTGAGAAGTCCAGCTGTAGCAACGTCTGCATGGCGCAGTCATAGCCCTCATTTGTAAGCGTTGGACCATCAGACTTGTCGCCGATCAAGCCGAAGCTAGGCTCAGAGGTGGCTGATATGTTAGACGAGCCACCTTTCAGGCGAGGCTGACGAGCAATGATCGGTCCGGTAAGTCGACTACGCCGCTTATGTGATGAAGCCTGCGAGCCGATCGAGCTCTGCGATGTCTGTGAGGGCTGCGACTCGCTCTGTTGAGTCTCGCACGACTCGTCATCGTTCAGACCGTTGGCCTGTGAGCTCTGCACACGCACGTTCGCTGTTGCATCGCGCAGTTCAGTCTTATGATTCTCCTCGACCAGCCACAGGAATCCCACCACCTGTCCAGATGAACACTCCTGTCGAGCCTCCATCACGGTCCAGAAGGTGTTGAGGTTTTTGATAGTTAGCCAGGCTCCTGATTTCTTCTTCGATGGACTTGCGGTCACGGTGTCCTCAGTCAGCCCTACTTCATCATCTAGGTCCTGTATGAATCGCCCCTTCGGATCGTCCGGAAAGCGGGGGAGTAGGCATCTTGTCGGCGCGGTCTCTGGCAGCCCGCGTGTAACAGCGAGCTCCTGCAACGGATCTCCACACTTCCATCGTGGCATCCCCAGACTGGTTGTATTGTTGAGTGGCAGAAATCGCCTGACTTCTGCCATACTATTGAAGTTCGGTACAGTAATGTAGCCCTGCCAATTGCGATCTTGCTCAGGCACTTCTGCTTCTCTCAGAATCAGTGAGTCAAGCACACGTACCCACCAACCGGTCAGCTGATGATCTGTCAAGACATGCTTATCTCCCTTGGTAGCGGAACCCGGGAAGAGGTATGTTGGCTGCGCTCGCGCAAAGAGCGAGATGACCAGACGCTTCCGTGGGTGCCTAAGCCGATCGCTAAGCCATGTCAAGAAGGTCGTAGCTATGGCTTTGATCGGACTCGGACGACGGTATGGCAAGTAGCCTGTGGAGTCGGCTTTGCTGATAAAGAGCATGGTCAGTTTCCGAGTTGTGTAAACCAGGACTTCCATTGCGAAGGCGAAGTGATGCTCTACATCTGCTTCTCTGTGACCATCGGCGGACGACTGCAAAGGAGTGCTGATCGTTAGGAAGTGGCTAGCCAGCCTCGTTCGCTCGGGATCTTCACCTGGTGGCGCGGAGAAGAGTGGCTCGCATGGCTTCGCCGGAGTATGAATGTAGCGAATCCGACATCTGAAGTCCTTGGACAGCGCGGCCGCGAGCGCATCCCGTAGTCGAGGGGTCTTTGTATTGCCTTCGGAGTCCGAAGTGAACGATGCCATGACTGAAAAGTATAATGGATTGGCTCCAGTATCATAAGAATCCTTGTGTACGGCTCCTCACGATTTCCGCATGATGGCGATCAAGCTGGCACATGCGATGTTTTCCGCAAGCTGGAAATTCAACTCAAACTAGGTCTATCAGTGCTATGTATGCATATAACCGGGATTGAAGTAAGTAACTAGACTCCTCTCGACTTCACGCGACTGGAGTCGCGTCTGACTTTAAGCTCTCGGCTAGATGATCGCCCGTCCCGCACGGAGATGCCCAATACGGTATCAGCGAATGTACCAGCTGTGCTTGATGAAGCAGAGAGTGAAGCGCATGCAAGCCAAACATCTGAAGGAAGTTAGCCATGCCTCCTTCATCGACTCCCTCATTCGTCTGCTCCTCATGCGCTCGCGCTCTCCGCTCCGCTAGCACCAAGTCCCGCTCCACTGCCTTCAGCACCTCCGCCCTCCGCTCCGCAGAATCTCTCCCGCTCCGATCAGACGAACCTCGATGGAAACAGACTCCGCCGCGCATGCGAATGCCGCAGCGAATACGGCCACAACCTAAGCAGCCGATGTGGAAGGTCAATGACGAAGCTGAGCCCTTGGATGCAGCATTCGACAAATTCATTGGAAACGCCGCAGGGCGAGACGTGAGGGGGAGGGAAGCGCTGGACGAGGAGGTCAAGGTATGTGTGACCACATTGCAGAGCAAACACAGATCAGGGCTGATAGTCTGTAGTGGCAGTCCCTGACCCACAGATCCTTCGACCACGCCCGTCGCCCCTACAACGACAAACTAGCCTTCCTTGGTAAACGCATCCTCGATCTCCAAACCTCGCTGGCTCTCTTACGATCTCCACCCTCGGCAAGACATACTGATGACTTGGATCCGCACGTCTTCGCTCACCCAGCACTCTCAACGCTCGATAATCTCACGCCTCACACGAAAGCTTTCACCCTGAGCCCGAAGAAATTGGCGCAGCTGGCTACTAGCTACGGACTGAAAAGCGTCGTGAGATGGAAGCCGAGACAAACGGCTAATATGGAGAGTTCTGGCGAGGATGTGGTGTTGGCAACGGCGGTATATGCTGTTGTGGGCGCGCTGGCGTTGCAGAAAGGAGGTGAGGTCGCTGGCAGGGTGGCAAGAGAAAGAGTACTGAAGCCGTTGGGTCTCAAAGACTGAGGCGTAGCGGGATCAATGAAAAGCGCGATGATCAGTGCTCCGCAATGCACGCAGCATGCATACGTACAGGACTCGTAGCCGCGGAGGACAATCAAGCAAGCGCGTCGTGCGTCTGGCCACCACGAGGTGCTTCATTATGCTGCAGAAGAAGCGCCCGCAGATGACACGGTCAGAAGGCTACTACACAGATCACTGGGTGGATCAGCAACCCGCTTGCGCGCACTGCGCCATGATGTTGTGGCAGCGGCGTACTGCAAATAGTGCAAGCCACGAGGAGCAAGAGCAGTGCATGGTCTACCAAAACAGAGCGTGGTTTGTCTCACCCGCGGCACTTGTAGACGCAGCAGCCAATATGTAAGATATGTACATACAGCGAAGCAAGCAATACCCGTTCCCTCGTCCACACATACCGAGCCATGGTGTCTTCACTCATGCGCTCATTCCGAGGGTATCAATACATATCTCGTAAGTCGTGCTCTAGCATAGTTCTGCTAATCATCGCCCATCACTCCTCAGCAATACTCTCCCTCCCCACAGCAAAACTCGCCGTATGTCTCCTTGGCCTTGTGGTACAGCGCGCAGGCCTTTCCGCAAAGACCAGCAAAGGCGGATGACACTGCAATGGATTCGGTAACTGCTGGCTCTGCGCCTGCGCAACAGCCGGCAAAAGACTGGCAGAGCTGCTATCCCGTCTCAAGTCAGTCCAAGAAGCCCCAGCACCGTCAAAGTAAGTATTAGAACGCGGACGATAGCTCGCAGGCGTCGCTGGCACAAGCGCAGGACTCGCGACAAGACTGCCAGCGTTGCCGAGCGGCGGATCAGTCTCCCATCCACACAGCAGCCAAGCCTCCTAGAACACCGTGCCGTCGGACAGAATCATGATGGGCGGTTCTTTGGTATTCGGGCGGCTGACCTCGGCGATCTCGCGGCCACCTTTCCAGGTCCCGGCTTCGAGCATCTGGGCGAGGGAGAGTTTGTCGCTGCCGTGGAGGTCTAGAGCTTCGTTGACGGTGACGAGGAGTTCGTCTAGGAAGCCGACGGTCAGGGCGCGCCACTCGACTATTACGTCGTCGTCGGCTGTGAAGAGGGGCACAACTTCGACGGAGGGCTGGCCTTGACGCGTGGCGTTGGTCTGGTATTGCTCCAGTCCTCGACGTGCGTCTTCCGGTTTGAGGGTCAGCAGGCCAGTATCTACCAGTAGCCCGCCATTGCGATATTCAGGCAAGCCAGTCATGAGTTCCACGCCTACGAAGCGAACATTCGCGAGTTTCTGCATCGGGACCATGAGGCTGTAGCAGAGCCATTGTGTCAACTTGTGGAATGGGACGATGTTCTCCCAGGGTTGCGTTGGGTGAGAGGGCATGGATTGGCAGGGCCAGGCGTCGCCGAGCGGGATGCCGTCGACTTGTGTGCGGGTTGCGGGCCAAATCGGGGAAAGGCCATTCATAAGGGTGTCCCAAAGAGTCGGGAGCGGGACTATGGGGACTGAGGAAGCGGTCGTGGAGGGGTGAGAAAGTAAGTAGTCGAGCATGTTGCCAGGGCGGCTGTCAGGGCCGAACACTTCGAGGTTCAGTAGAGCGTCTCCGAGTCGGATAAGCAGATTCGTCCGGCCTTCGAGTCCATCGATTGGGTTCTCCTCGCTGACTTGCAGACCCTTCGCCATGCGGTCCGAGTTGAGTGTCTTCAATCCTGCGCTGTCGACCTGGTGTGGCTGCTCGGGATTGCTTGAGAACATGCCGGTTTTGAACATCTCGAGACTTGCTACTGCCAGTCCCTCGCTTCGCCTGTACACTTTGCCACTCTCCTTTGACTTGTACTGCCACTTGGTGCCCGCACCAGCATCGAGTAGTACTGAAACCAAGAACAGGTCAATGAGTCTGCGAGTCCGCTCTTGCGCATCCAGGGAGGATGGCCAGACAGCCATGAGCTGGTCAATGCGCGGTCGCCCTCCAACCTCGAAGTGCTGCCATCGTCCATGTGGTGGGATCTTGCTGTAGTCTGGCTCGAAGTCGCGCTGTTGGTCTTAGTCAGTCCTAAGACATCTTATCACTGCAACAGTAGGCAGTACCTTTATGATCATGACCACGTAGTTTGCAGTGTCCCGGAACTTCTCCATGTCCACGTTGAAATGCCTCAGCTGATTTCGCTTCGCCTTCTCCAACACCAGCCGACTCCGCTCCCTCACAGCATAGATACTCCTCAGATATCCGGCAGGGTCTACCTGTGGATCTGGCGCCTTTGGCAGGACAATATCTGGTGTGCTGGCATGCGCCGCAGGGTTCCCATTTGCACGCTTCATCGTAGTGTACTTGTTATTGCTGTAGTTGTCGGAGTTTTGGTCGTTAGCAGCGGCCTTGTTATGACTTCGTCGTGAGAAAAGGCCCATGTCCGGCTCCCTGCAGCTAAGCTGCGCCTATCCGACAACGGTGTGATATGGGTGGGGATCGGCAGTGAAGATCGTCGAATCAGCAATCAGTCTTATGTGCAGCGGAATTTCGGCCAGGGATTCTCAGGGATTCTCAGGTTCAAAGAAGGAGTGCACGACATGCGAACGGCGCAAACACACTCCAAGTGAATGCCCTCGAGCGGCACACTCACACAGGTAATGAGCTCTCGAGTGGAGCCGCAAAGCATGGCTAATTGAGCAGGGGCCACCGTTGCGCACTGGGGAGGGATTCACCGGCTCGGCCACGTTTTCGTGCCGCCTCGCCAACGACGCAGGAACCCGCGCGGCGTATGCACTGACTCTTGAGATCTCACTCGATCGATGGGACCACGAGTCGCTGTAGCGGAGGGTACGAACAGTGCCTTGGGGAAACTGCACTCACGATTGTCCACACTGCTCACACTACTCTGCGACTTCGAGATTGATATGCGTTTAAGCTGGCATTATCCTTAGGGTTCGAAGGATCCGTTCCCCGTGGTTCAACACTGCAGGGCTCGGCATTCGTAGATTACTCCGTAACATTGCATTGCATTGCATCGCCTGCAGCCACCGAGGGCGTCATCTCGCCTACACTACTAGTGGCTGCCCATCTTGACTTTACGCCGATACTTTCGCGCCGAAATCTACAAGCATCCATCTCACGATGCACGACGACACACACGGCAGGTCATGGCCCTGCTCCGCGACTGACTATCTGGCGCCTGATCTAGTTTACCTACCCACTTTAGTAGCACAGCTGAACCGCGTCCTGAGGTCGATCGTAGCGAGTCGCTTTCCTCAAAATCACATGCGGCTCGTCGCCGTTACGATTGTGGCCAATGCAGCGGACGGCATCTGACAGCCGCCGGCTCGCGCGCGATCTCCCTGCACACGGGGCAACACCTTGACTTGGGACAAGTCGTGCTATCTTCAAGCACGCTTTTTTGGCGACATGATCAAGTAAGCTTCAAGGCCTCGGACCAGCTCAGTATGGCTTCAAGACACGCCTCAAGCAATTAGATACCGTCAGCAAAGGATGAGGCGCACCTGCTCCGCAGGGGGCTACATGCGACCTACGAGCGGCGTCCACCTTTCCGCCCTGAAGACCCCCTGGTCAAAGCAGACGGCTCGATCACGCAAACACGTTCCCAAGTGCCATCGCGTCGGGAGGTGCGGACACGTGGGTGGAGTCCGTGAGCTGCTCGTGCACTCCCCGTCAAAGATAAGACGATGCGGACTTATGTCCGAAGCCCGTTGAGGTAAGACGTAGATTCGTGATTTCTGCTCAAGTCAACATGATGGGTACAGGGACCCAAGACTAACACTTTACTGATATGGCGGTGCGAACTTAGTCACCTGCCCTTGCGACGACTAAGGAAGATAGATGCCGCGAGGCTTCTCTGGTAGCTCGAGTTGATGCATAGGCATGCTGTGTTTGGTCGTCACGTTGAGAGTGGCATGGAGTGCTCACGGTCCGGTATAGTGGAGTAGGCTGAGGTAACGAAGCTCGCGATCTAAGTCCTCGTACTTGGCCCAAAAAGCCACAGAACTCCAGTCCCGCCCGAACGAATATCATGATTGGGAGGGTCGACACGTCTGACGAAATGTTGTCGTTGATTGTATGGAAGACAGCAGAGCGCTCGCGCTCGGCCCGATCGGAGCCGAGCTTCGATCGACTTCATGTCATGTCAACTATGCTACGTGTATGTAATCACGAATGTCAGATCAAACAAATTGATACCGTCCCAGTATCTCAATACCATCTTCTTCGATCTTCTCGTCGGAAAGCTGTTGAGACTGAACTTACCTCCACAAAGCATTCCACACCCAATAATGACCTCCGTCGCCTCGAAACGCCTCTTCCAAGAGTACAAACACCTCACTAGAGACCCACCAGATGGCATCACAGCCGGTCCAGTAAACGAAGATGACCTCTTTGTCTGGGAAGCAATGATCCAGGGACCCGAAGATACACCATACGAGGGCGGCATCTTCCCCGCCGAGCTCAAGTTCCCAAAAGACTACCCTCTTATGCCGCCTACGATGAAGTTCTTGTGCGATATATGGCACCCTAACGGTATGCTATGACCACTCGATTTCAATGGCAACATTCTGAACTAACGAACGATGTAGTATACCCCAACGGCGTAGTCTGCATATCAATACTGCACCCTCCCGGCGACGATCCAAACCACTACGAGCAGGCTTCCGAGCGATGGAGTCCAATACAGAGCGTGGAGAAGATCTTGATCAGTGTCATGAGTATGATTGCTGAGCCAAATGATGAGAGTCCGGCAAATGTGGATGCTGCGAGGATGTGGAGGGAGCGGCGGCCGGAGTTTGAGGCGAGGGTGAAGAGAGATGTGAGGAGGAGTCTAGGGCTGTGAAGTGGAGCAGCATGGATGTGGAAGATTAGAGCATTGATGTTAGCGAGGCGTTGGCTACTGGTTGATGTATAGTATCCTGCGATAACGACTTGGTGTCGATGCTACCTTGGAGAACTGCTGAAGCACACAACACTTTCTCCGAAACAGTACATACTGATTCACTATCGCGGCGCTGCACATATCAGCATTCTCCATCACGGTGAATGGCAGAGCGGCTCGCTTTTGCTGTCACTCTCGTGCGGACCGATGTCGAATACAGTCACCGGAGCTCTCCATTGACCACATCGTACAGCGTGGTATCAGCTCCGGTTGCAGATGCTGCTTCTCTCTACTCACTCATACGCCCAACGCCCCCAAGAGCAATCGGCTTCCATCATTTCGGCTGTATTGAAGTAACACTGGGACCAAGGTAGCATTTGCAGCAACTACAGAACTCCACACCATCATAGCAAGCCCGCCTCCTGGCTGGCAGTCATCAAATGACACAACTCAGTGGATCGCTCGATCTCAGCCCGTTGCCCGTCGGCCGGAGGACGAAGAAAACTTCGAGCGGAATTGGAGTTGGAACTCCGGCAATGCAAGTGGCGTGGTCCATGAGAGTCGCCAGAGCTGGAACACGACGACCCAAGCCAGCACACCACAGGTCGTCACGACGTTCTCAGCACCGCCGATGCCCATCACTCCAGCGATCGCAATGCCCGTGATGCAGCCTCTGATGCCCGCGATGCCGTCGATGCACGACTTCCATCAGCAGTCGCAGCAGATGATGAACGACTTTCACCAGAATGCACTCGATTCACACAATCGGATGGTGGGTACCATGAACAACAGCATGTCGATGGGCATGCAGAGTAGCTATTCGCAGCCTCAGCAGCAGGTTTCTTGGCGCTCTTCGTCGACTTTGCTAGAACCAGTCCAGAAGCAGATCACGTACCAGTCGTCGTCGACTCAGGCAGCACCTGTGCAGCAACAGCTCACATATCATTCGGCACATACTCTATCGCCACCAGTTCAACAGCAGCCGGCGCAGATCCACTACACGCAGAATGTGTTTCACCAAGCCCCTCCGCAGCCACAACAGCAACAGCTCCAAGTATCTCAGCAGAACCGCATCGTCAGTTCCGACGAGAGCGCGCGCTTCCAGGCCATTGAGAAGACCCGAGACAGCGATATGCGTGAGATCAAAAAGCAAGGCACGGCCATGAGAACACAGATGCACGAGATCGAGCACCAGTTGAAAGAGGCTCAAAAGCGCCAAGACGACTCATCTCAGCGCCAAATCAAGGATCTGCAAGATCGAATTGCAGAGTCTGCACGCCGGCAGCTTGAAGACGCTCGCAGACACGATGCGGAAATGGAAGAGCTTCGCCAGAATCAGAGAAGTGCGCCACAGCCACAAGCTCCCGCTCTCGATATGGATGCACTGCGGAAGGTTATACTCGAGACGCAGGCAAAGCAGATCTCGGCTGCTGACGTGCAGCGGGCAGTCGAGGAAGCTGTGGCTCAACGACTATTTGGAGTAGCTCGAAGGGAAGATCTCGAGGCTGCTAGCTCAAGCATGCAGAAGGCGCTCAGCAAGGTGCCACAAGATGCTAGCGAAGAGCAAGTCCAAAACGCCTTCGGCAAGGAGCTGAACAGGATCGGCGAACGGGTAGAGAGGCACCAGCGTCGCGAAATCGAAGCCGCGCCGTCACCTCAGCAGCAGCCGTGGGCTAGAGCCCAGTCTGAGTTCATCATTGAGGAGATCGACGACCACGAGCCGGCAGAGGTGCCATCGCAAACGTACCAGCCCGCACCAGTGCCAGCGCAGTCGCACCAGCCAGTCTATAGGGCGCGGCCAACCCCGAGCGTGCCAGCTCAGGTCCAGTACGCTCCGCAGGCAGCACCGATGGCCCAAAATTGCGCACCCACAAGCACAAAGCCCAATCCGGCCGTCGCAAGGATCTCCCAGGCTGCACTTAGACCGCATGCCAATCAGACACCGCTTCCGGTGCAGAGTGAGAGCCCAGCACGCCCAAACGCTGGGTCTAGAACGAAGAAGCAACCTCATTCAAACGCAGCTCCGGCAGCATCTGCGGCGCCTTCAAGAATGCCGCCCGCTATGTCGGCACTGCAGCATCCTGTAAGCAACTACCCGCCTGTGGCGTCAGCGGCCCCATCTGCTGCCTTGGCGCGGGTCAAGAAGTCGGGCGACTCAGATCCAATAAGCCAGTCCATTCCAACCAATGCCAAGATGCAGCCAGCACTACCTCAGGCTACATCCACCGCTTCGTCGGTCTCTCCATCTGGAGCGGTAGCGAGAGTCAAAAAGCCCCAACAGCCGCCCCCACCCGTGCAGCAGGCCCCGACGATCTCAATGGTGCGTCGGGACGTGTCAGTGCCAGGGGCCGCTGCCAGTACAGCACCTAAATCAGGCGCCATAGCAAGGGTGAAGAGGCCTAATCACCCTGTACCGCCGCCTCAGGTCCAGTTGAGCAGCACAGCTGTAGTCAGACCTAGTCCTGCACCTCCACCGTCGGTGCAAGCTCCAACTTCAATACCTGGAGCCGTGACACCAGTGAAGAAGCCGAGTGCACCTGTCGCCGCGCCACCGCCCGCGTCGAGCACAGCGATGGTGAGACCAGGCGCGAGGAACACAACGGCTATATCAACTCATCAGCAGCCTATGCAGCAAGCAGCAGGTACGCAGCTGCTCCACCGAGGCAGCTGATGCCTGCGTCAGCTCCTGCGGTGGTTCCAAGTGGCGCCATGGTGAGGCAGAGCAAGGACGTGGCGAAGAAGCCGAGGTGAATTCGCATATCATAGCAAGCAGTGGCTTTGGACTGGGCAGGGATGATAGGAATGGATGGAAAGGGTATTTCAGACTTGGGATATCGTACCGGTCTAGGTCGTGATTTGTAGCGTGTTGCGGCTGTAGTCATGTCTCCTCAGCAGTGTCACTGGCGTGGACTGCCTCGAGTGGTCGGCCTCATTTGACATTTGCGTGTCCCGATCTACGAAACTGTTAAAGCTGTACAAACACGATTGTGCGCTGTATGCCAGCGCGGTCGATCACTGTACGCGAGACCTCCAGACCATGCTACAGCACGTATCTGAACCCCTTGTTGTCTAGTTCGGTCACATCGTGCATCCCTCGATCGATGGCAGCTCGTTCGATCTCTTCCGATGACTCGCCCTCTAGCACAGCCGCGCGATCGCGCTTCTTATTGATCATCCACATGTAGATGTATAACACGATGACTGCTGTGAGCTTGACACTGTAGCCCACGAGCATGCTATCCTTGTCAGTGCGGGATTTGCTCTGCTGGAGATTGGATAGGACTCACGCAATGTACGCAGAAGGATGTCTAGGAGCCTCGGAATCCCGGAACGTCTGTGGCCCGATACAGTTGCCAATGCAGTATCCAGTGAACAGTATGGCTGACGTGAGCTGCTTCTTTGTAGATCCACTGACGTTCGAGCTCACGATGGTCAAGCTAATGCTGAAGCCCAGACCTTGGAAGTAGCACAGCCACAACGCAACGAGACGGCCCCATTTCATGCTGGCCGGCAGCCCAACCAATAGTGCCGCGCCCAGGATACAAATTAAATTCGCAATAATCATCGTGATGCAGCGGACATTCGGAAATCTGCTGCATATGAATCCGCCACCAAGGAGAGACAGAAATTGCACGGCACCGCCGGGAATTTGAAGATATTGCGTGCCGAGGGTATCGAACCCGAAACCTTTGACAATCAAGGATGCGAACTATATATGTCAGTCAGAAGTGGTTCTACTGTCGCAGACTCAAGCCACTTACGCTGGTCAGAGCAGAGTTGGGCACTTGAGCTCCTACCGCCATGACGAACAGAATCCAGGTCTTTGGGTCGTAGAGTGTTTGCCACATTTGGTAGACCTTGAAGTGGCTGTTCTTGACACCCTGGCGATTACCAGCCACTCTCTCAATCGCGATTGAGCGCTCTCTCGCGTTCAGGAATTTTGCTGTCGAGGGCATATCCGGCAGAAAAATCAACGCAACGACACCTGCCGCGCAACTGCATGCTCCGAAGATCAGGAAGACGTACATCCACTGCGGTAGGCCGGTGGTAATGTTGCCGACAGCGTAGCCGATGAGCCCACCGAACATTGTGGCGATTCCGTTGGTGCAGTAATATGCTTCGAGGCGCAGCGGCTGCTCTGCAGCCTTGTACCAGATAGACATGACCATGACGAAGCCGGGATTGACAATGCTCTCAACGAAGCCAAGCAGAAAGCGATTGGTGGCCATGCCGGCAAAGCTCGTGCATGCTGGTGTTGTGATGACGATGACACCCCATGCAAGTGTCGTGCAAGCTAGGACTTTGCCGATCGGTAGTCGCTGTATGGCATATCCAGCTGGAAATTGCGCGACCAGATAGCCCAGGTAGAAGATCGTGCTCAGCCACGCGAACTGCTGGCCTTTGAGATGCGTCGCCTTTTGCAAGCCGTACACACTTGCGTAGTTGATGCCATTCTTGTCCAGGTATTGCAACAAATAGATCATAAACAGTATCGAGACGATGCGGAGATCGATCTTGCGAAGGACGCGTCTGATCTCTGCAGAATTGGCTGGCGTGTTGTTGGCTGACTGCTTATAGATGTCGTATGTGTCATCAAGTTCAGAGTCTCCTGTAGAAGAGAGAATTGGCGAGTGGGGCGAGGCTGGAGGGACTGCAAAATCATGCGGTGACCTTGCCGGTCTCTCCTCGTCCATGGCCATCCTTCTTAGATTGAAAAACGAACGTAGAAGAGATACAGTGAACAGTACTTAGGAGACATAGAAATGAATACCTCAAGATGCGCAAGCACTCTCAACCGGACCCACTGCCGAAGAATAACTACGCCGGCAATGCTCCGCCGTGGCCATAAGTCCTCTGGAAAGAATAGCAAACACGGCAATGAACGATCTTCGAGGGCGTGCTATGACGATGGGGCCTCTGGAAGATGTGCTTGTACAGCCATTGGCTGTAGGCCGTCAGTACTGAGTCGAGCTTGCCTATTTGGTCGATTGCGTGATTGAACTCTGGAGTCGCTGGCCGAGAGAGTGAGAGATCACTAGCGTAACTAGTCATTTCCATGAAGGATTGTCGGTGGACGGAAACTCATGTTCGAACCCTTCATGGGGTTTGGAATTATACATTGTATGATCGTGCGAGATGTTATTGCTCCGAGAAGTCGGATCCGGGCGGGAGATGGAGTGTAGCTGACCTAGAACCGATGTTCGAGGCTTCCCTTACGAGTGCTACATGATACCTCCTGTGGTATGACGGGTACGCAGCTGCCCGTCAATTTGCTGCCTTACTTGGCTCATGCCTTCGATTAACTGCAGAGGAAATGCATGTGAGATCGAAGCATTCATACATCCTGTGTCTTGGGTGCTCATATCAAGCATTGAGACTATGGCACGGGTGGTATGAATATGGAATGTGTCTCTGTCTAGGTACAGACATGCTACTTCAGCACTACCTCCTATTGAAGTTCAAGTACCGACTTCCCAGAAACAAGAAGAACAGATTGCTCCCGATGAACGCAATCAGAATGCCAAGGTCTCTCCATCTGGTATCGAACGAGATCCCAATCGGCTCGTAGAACTGATCGCCGACCTTGTAGGCACAGTACTCGCAGGCCGATGTAGCGTTGTTGATGATATAGCCCGCGCCACCGGAGGCGAAGAAGCTCTGCATGTAGTCCCCACAGGTCTGTCCAGCAGGAGCCGTGAACGTATTCAGCTCGGCTGATGTACATACCACAGGCAACTCATGCAGTTCAGTTGATACCAATGCGCTGATGAGCCTTGTGAAGGGGTCTAGCTGGTAGAGCCAGGCTCGCCAGAAGCCAGGGATCTGAGGCTTCGGGACGGCCACACCGCAGAAAAGTGCGAAGACGATGATGATCGGCGGGTTGAGAAGCATGGCGATGAATGTGCTCGGCGTGATTGCTGAGACCATCTGAGCGAGGGTCACTGCGAAGACTTCCGTCACAAGGACGACGAAGAAGTTGAAGCCAGCCCTCGAAGGTGCAGAGTTGAAGCCGGGGATGTAGTAGAGAGGCAGGAAGAACCCCACTGCGCAGACCAGCGAGTAAGGCATCTCTCCCAGAACCATTGAGAGGGCGAAGGGTAGCTGCCGATATGTTTTCGAGGCTGCTTCGCGGTAGTAGATGAGACGGGAAAGATCGTACTTGGGCTCCACTTGTGCCAAGATTAATGCAGGCAGCACGGTGACCTGGAAGATGACGAAGATCCTGTACTGTAGCGAAGATCTCGAGTCGTCCAATTGCACGAACATGAGTCCAGTGAGCAAAGCGATGATCACATGGTTGAAAAAGCGGGTGAAGCCATAGTTCGGCGAGCGCCAGAAAGCCTTCTGTTGCCGCCAGTTGACGATCTTGATTTG
>JAVRRP010000055.1:0-36138 GCA_036872775.1 Oleoguttula sp. CCFEE 5521
CGTTCAAACACCTTGCCGCAAGGTGTTTGTAGAATTACTGTTAGGGAGTATGAGAATGGGTTTCGAAGGAGGACAGAGGAGGAGAGCGTGCTGCCGCGTGCACCTGCAGAGGTGACCAACTTTGTCAACCAGTTCGTGCGGGGCAGGAGTGAAGCATTCAAGCAGGTGCTGCGCAAGACGAATGTGGATATAGCAGAGCACAACAAGCTTCAAGGCGGTGAGGATGGGTACTACCTACACCCTGGTCTGAATGCAGACGTGGTGTACGACATGGGGTATCGTCACAAGCATCAGGACACGAATCAATGCGAGAAGTGTCGGCAGTGTACAGAGTGGCATGATGAGGTGTGTGAGGTAGCGCTCCGAGCCAGCTGTGGTGAATTAGGCTGTCAGCCTTGCCGCAGTAACGACGTGCGCGCATCCAAGATTCACTTTGGCCGGTACGCCTCCGGTAACACGGTGATGAAGAGTGGGCACCAACGAGATCAACTGATCCAGCAAGAGTCAGTCATCGGGTTCGAGATGGAGGGGGCGGGGGCGTGGGAGGTGTTCGGGACGATCGTGGTCAAGGGAGTGGTGGACTGTGCGGACAGCCACAAGAACAAGCGATGGCGGGGGTATCCGGCGGCGCGAGCGGCACTGTGTGCGGCGGCGCTGATTGAGGAGGTCGAGCTGCCAGATCGACCGCGAGCAGGTTAGTGGAGCGAATCAATTCATTGGCAGCGTAAGAAAATTTCAATGTATCGATGGCTTACGAACCGAAGTGATGCAAGCGTTCTCGAGCTGACGATGCTGAACTGGACAGTTAATGTTGTGCCGACTACGGCAGACCAATGTGAGTAATCAGGCCTCATTTTCGTCCTGGACAGTCTTAACAATTTTCTCACCAGCAGAGCAGCTATGGCTCATTCCACGAAGTGCAAGCCAGCAGCATGTTGGCTATGAACACGTTCTCGAACGTCTTGCCGGCGGTTTTCTGACCGGAAAGGAAGCACCAGCGGCTGAAAAGCAAATTGTCTTCGTCCTATCCGGCATAGGTGGCGTGGGAAAGAGTGAAACGGTGTTGCAATTCCTGGAGAAGCATGATCAAGCGCTCCGTCAGAGGTGAGCTGGCCCTGGACAGCCATCTGAAAGCATCACTGATCAGTCGGCAGGCTCTGGGCGGTGTTCTGGGTGGACTGTGGTGGCGAAGCAAGCATCCGTACAGCCTTCAAGACCATCGGCAGTCGTTGTGGCTGGCCTCTAGACGAGGATGGCAAGTTGTTTGGCGCGAGAGACCAGCTCGTCAGCTGTGGTCGACCACTTCTGTTGATCCTAGACAACTGCGACGAAGCAAAGATGGACCATGGGGCGCTTTATTCCTGCCGGAGGACAGGTCAGTGTGCTCATGACGACGAGGCTGGCCGATGCGAAGAAATATGCGTCGCCAGATCCACAGCATAAGAAGGAGAAACTCTTCGTCCGCATGGAAGGTCTTGAGAGAGAAGCCGCAGTCGATCTACTGTTAGAAGGATCGACAAGCGGGAAGTACGATGGAAGATTGCGGGCAGAAGCAAGTAAGCTTGTCAATGTGCTCGACTGTCATCCACTCGCCACCATCGTGGCCAGTTCATTGCTCCGGGATGCAATCTATTCGCTGACCGAGCTCCTTTCCGCCCTTTAGGGACGTTTTGCGCAGAGAGAACTTCTCGATACTGAGGCCGAGCAAGCTCGATACAAGAAGGTCAGCGCGACGTTTGAGGTGTCGGCGCAGTATCTCACCAGCTTACTTAATAGCGATCAGTCTGCGGCTGATGCGATGACGCTGCTAGACCTCCTAGGCTTCTTGCATCCTCGAGGGGCGTCAGAAGACATCTTCGCGCGGGCGTGGTAGGAGGAAGAGAACGTCGCTCGACGTATGGAAGTCGAGAGTGAAGATGACAAGGAGATTAACCAGCTGTCCCCGTGGCACGTCACCCAGTGTCAGAGGTTCTTGCTATCTCAATCCCAAGCCGAGCGACTTCATGCGTTCCGCAAAGCGCGAGCACATCTAGAGCGACCATCGTTGGTTAACCTAAACCGGGTCAGCAAAGCTATCTCATGTCATGCCTTGGTGTATAGATGGTCCCGAGAGCGCTGCTCGCAGCTAGTCGAAACGTGGGCGATCTCTGCATCTATACTAGCACTTTCCGCTGGAGGACGCTGGAGCTAGGAGCCATACACTCCGGCTCTTGTACGGCAGTGCGAACCGAGCTTCGCGTTGTGGTGACAGCTGGATGGCAAGTCTTTATTGGCCTGCGACCAACGCGAGCTGTGTAGGATCTAGTATGCTTACGGGTGGCAATTGTATCGCGCGAGCAGTGCCCAGACGGTGGAAGTCTGTAGGCACCTTGTAATGACGGTTGAGGAAATATGTGATGGTGAACATGACGAGCTGCAAGTTGTAGACGCACAGTATCTGCTAGCCATAGCATCACAGAAGGACGGACAGGTGACGGAAGCGCTGAGATTGCTGGAGCGCGTGGTGCGGGTGCGTGAGAGACTGGCGGAGGATCACCCAAGTCGGCTCGCGTCTCAGCACGCACTCGCAGGTGCATATCGTGCCAACGGACAGGTAGAAGATGTGGTGGCGCTGCTGGAGCACGTGGTGCGGATCGAGGAGAGGCTGGCGGAGGATCACCCAAGTCGGCTCGCGTCTCAGCACGCACTCGCAGGTGCATATGAGGGCAACGGACAGGTAAAAGAGGCGGTGGCGCTGCTGGAGCACGTGGTGCGGATTAAACGGGCTCGTTGGCGTCCTGATCATCCCAGTCGCATCGTGTCCGAACACCTTCTTGTATCGATAACTGGAGCAGTGTATCAGTCAGCTAAGGAAGGCTCTACCGTATGCTATCCTTCGCCACGAAAACGAGATGTGTTACGCGCGAGATCGAAGCATGCCACATCAAGAATTCCGAAGCTCGCCGTAAGACCGTCGGGAAGGGAGTAATGACGGTGTCTAGGGATGTTCAAGGCGTTGTGCCGTTCCATAGCTCATGCTGCAAAGGCCTGCTGTGTTCGATCTTGGCTACGGCCGACCCTGATGCACGTATACTTTACTCTAATGGGTATCACCTGTTTGCCCACACTGCGGGTGACATTAGCATACGATGACAAAAGTCGTGAATAAAGCTAGAGTGTAAAGCGGCTTAGCTGCCGCATCTAGTCTATAGCTTAAGTGGGACGAAAACACAAGATAAAGAGTTTCACCCGAAGCCAAACCTGCCGCTCACTGTACTGTAAGTTCTCTATCAAGAATTGATATTGTTACAGTACGGATCAGATGACATGAGTGAGTCGGCCTGTCACCAACGGTCATGCATGGCAGCGATCAGCTTCCAGCCAGATTTGTGACTCACGGATCCCGCTTAGGCAAGTCTGCATACCCTCTAGAGCTAATTGGTCATTCGGTAGGCCCAGGTAGCAATCACTAATGAGTTCAACGAAGCAGCGCTGACTACGAAGTAGGGCCAGCGCGCCGCGTAATTGCAATGTTCTTCTGCACTCCCTGTCCACCTTCATAATGAATATGACGCAGCCAAGTGACACTCCGCTATGGACAGGCATGTACAACGACGCCATCGTTAGCATAGAGCAGTATGTCGGCCAAAGAGCTGGGAACAAGAGTGTTTTCAAGCACATGCAAGACTTTGTGTGCTTCATCAAATAGTACTGGGACGACGTGCCAGGGATCGATGTTCTTGTGGAAACGTCGTATCAATGGAGAATGCCAAAGAACGATTTCACAAATCACCTGGCTTGCGGCTTCTACAAATGGACAAAGCGACACCAGCGGTGCACTGGATGCTCTTACGAGGCAGCCCATTCATTGTACGAGGTTGCTCAAACGGTTCCTGGTGGTCTTGGCCAATTATGTGATAATGGCAGAGTGGAAATTGGAAGCGCTCGATATCATCAAGGGTCAGGAAACGCATACGAGGCTACCTTTGCTCGAATATACAGCCAAAGCTGTTTCTGGATACGTACGACGGCAATGCGAACGTCAAGATATGGTTGTCAGCTCACTGTGGCATTCCCTGCAAAGAACTGTCGAAGCTTGCCGTCTCCACCAGGAGTACCAGATGACATCTTCAAAAGTGGCAAATTTCTGTCTTCTTGCAGGATGTCCTAAGACAGCACAAAACCCACTAGATAATGTGGGGCTGCTGCGGGAGCATTCGATTCCGCCGTCTTCCGAATCGCGGGAGGCAGAACTACGTCTGGAGATAGAGGAGCTAAGAAAAAAAACAAGGGCGCAGCAGAGGATCATCACCAATCTTACGTTTAGACATTTACTGGAAAACCTACCACCTGTATCAGTCAAAGGCATGAGCGTCACTGCTAGATGGACAGAGTTTTTCAAGAAAGCTCTCAAAACGGCGCAGGCGCAAGGCCAGACAAACTCACAGCCACATCCACTTGATGATCTACTACGAAAATACACCAACACGAGTCAGATTGAGACAACCGGCGCAGGGCTCTATGGTACACTAAGTACGAATATACATCACTTCAGCAGCCAATATTCAATCGATGAGACCCAGTGGAACGCATTAGAATATGATATTATGAAGGCACTAACGCCAACACCAGGTAATATCACTGCAACCAGCACGGACTGGAGAAAAGAGAGACAGAGGTACTGAGCAACCCGTGAGAATTTCGTACAAGTCTCTTGGTTGAAGGCCAGCAAAGCTATAGTGTCTATTAAGTAATACGCAAAGTCTTTGTCCGGTTCTCATGCTCGCATGGTGTGCTCTTGATCCTTGGAAGTAGAGGAATGTCTAATATTGTAAGCTCGCTATAATTAGCACAGTAGAATCGTCTGCTGAATGCGCAAAAAGTCGCTTGGCTTACGTAGCGACGCCGCCACGGTTAAGCCGTTACACGTAATCGAGGTACACTCTCCTTGTGTCAAAGGTGCGACCACCTTCTTCGCAATCCAGGGCCATAATGTAGTATGCAGTTCATCGAGCCCGAGCCTCTAAAGAGCCAGCTTGGTCAACGATCTTGGTATTCGCTCAATGCGTCAAAGCCACCTGAACACTTCCAGGTCCTCGCCCAGCAGTGGATGGAATGTTCTTCCCGTGTACCGTCTGTACAGCAGTTGTTGCAAACCTGCTGCAGCCTTCCTCGAAAGCCTTCTTCTATATGCTTGCCGCTTCCTTCTTGTGATTATTCAAAGGCCTACAAGTCGCTACAACTTCTATGCTTCTTTTCAAGGGAGGGCTTGATGCGGTGATGGCCAGCAAGATGCTCCATATCACAGTTTCCTTTTTGCATTTCGAGGCTACCGTCTGATTGCGAAATCCTTCGATCGGCCTTTATTCTATTGTTGGCTGGATGATACACTGTTAAGAAGTCTTGGAGAAATTGCGTCGATTCCTTCCGTCCTTCCCTCTTCTGTACTGCTGGATCGTCCGGATCCATGTAGTCCTGTCCTACATCTAGTGAGTGACGGAAGATGAAAGACAGGAACGAGGGGATTTTGGCCCAAGAATGACTTAGCTTATAAGCATGTCAACGTGGCAGACAGCGTGGAGAAGCCGGCTAGAAATGCACCTCTACGCGCCACACGTCTCCAGTCGCGCTCACATAGAACGAGACAGTGCCCCGCACGATTACAGTACCTCTGTTTCTCATACTCACTCATGCCTGGATCCAAGAAATCGAAGCTGTCGCTGTTTGGCAGAAGTAATCTCTGCATTGCAAGGCTCGATGAGAATCAGCCATGCCAATCTCGAGTCAGAGAAGCTGATCAGATCTCAGCAACACGGCTGATCTATGCACTTGGTGACGTGAACTCGGATCGGCGCACAGAAGGACGCATTGTCGATCCAGCGGGAATAGCTTGCTGCAGATCATCGCATGCGGTTCAATCACTGGGCCCTGAATAACCCGCCGATAAGCCCGATCGACCTTCGCCGCAGCTATGTTGGCTCGGCAACGTCAATCAATAGCAAAATTTCAATACGATCGGAGACGACGAGCGTACGAAAGGTTACAAATAAATTTTCCAATGTGACGACTTGCCAGGCAAGGTGAAGATTGGGTTTACAACCGCTCCGCAGGCGCCAGAAGTCCATACCGGTACTGGACCCCGTGCTGTACAGAAGCGGTTAAGAGAATGGGGAAAGTGTCATGCGAAGCCCGATTGTGTCCCTTGGAGAGAAACACTTTTTCCACACAGGGTGGAAGAACTTGTGCACCTAGAGCTGGCAAGCAAACGTTACGATGTACAGTGTCTGGTAAGCAGTTGTAATAGCAAGTGCCATACCGAGTGGTTCCAATGTGAAGTCAATGAAGCGAAGAAAGTTGTGCATGAGTGGGTTCGACTTATGAAAGATTACTCTCTCCATAATCCCAAGACAAAGCAGCTTCAGCAACGATGGAAAGACTTGGCGGACGACCTGGTTGAGAAGACAGTGATTACCGCTGGACAGCTTTTGAGCACAGGGAAAGTCAGTGCACTTGCGGACAATCTCGCTGCAACCACTCTCGATTGATGGACATGTTGTTGTCGAGCAGGATTTACCTGGCCTTCTAATGAGAGCGTGACGCAGTTACATTCTAGCCTCGTGCTCATGCGTAGCATTCCAACGCTCATTTATGACAAAGGCGATACATTACTACGCGAGACCATGTCAGGGTATCTAGACCGACAAATTAGGGTCAGAACGGACATTGCCAGTATATCACATAGCGTTGTTGAATTGGAAACGGCGTGCGATCCGTCATCTCAAAAATATAGATTGCTGCGCAGCAGACGGAGGCGTGATTTTCAAATATTGAAATACACGAGATGGGACGTTCAGGAATACTCGTGCCAAAAGATAAGAAATGCGCCAATAGGGTTGATATCCGGAGGAGAATGACAAACACGGCTTGTGTTACGACACGGCAAAAACAGAGTCCGCGAACAATGCAAAGGTGGAGGTCAGGAAAGGACGCAGTCTCGCCTCGGTCGTGCAGGTGGTGACACGGGTATAGCTGTGTGGCTTGCGCTGTTGAACAAAGACGCTGTGTAACGTGCTACAACCCAAAGATTGCAGTCGCGCTGCTTCACCAGAGCAGGCAGCAGTTGATGGCGTTAGGGTGTAGGAGGTTAGGACATTCCTATATCCGTCGCTGATATGATCAGAAGAACCAAATCGTGGTGACTCTCAGCTTCCACACACGCAATCAATTTGAGCATCAACCCGGCAGACAGTACACTCGATAAGAATAGCGAAGTCATGGCTAGCGAACTTCGAATCGTGCTCGCTATTACGGCTCACCTCGTTGCTATTGTCAGAGACCTTATTCAGCTGGCCATCCTCGTGAAGACCAGGCAACAACGGCCATGTGCCGGTCAAGGTGCGCTTATATCGTTGCAGTCAGCACGCCAACAGAGATAGCGATTGACAGGAGTGTAGGACATGGCGAACACCAGACATGATCTGCAAGGCATCCAACGAACGTCTCTAGGTAAGGGATACTAGAGCACGCATTTTCTCAACAGCTGTCTGCGCTGGCAACAGTCCGGGAAGGTGACAGCAAGCATATCTACTTCAGAGCTGACGAGGTGAAGGTCGTCGGTGGTGCAGCAGGCAATGGGCTTCAATTTTCATGACAGCATTGGCGTTGACTGAGTCCGTATATAAAAGTCTCGTTGCGATGCATGTAGAGCGTTATGACTGTCATTGTAGTCACGCTGGACTAAAAGCACTGCTTGGTGATTTCCCTGCCTATTGTTTGCATTCCATCCATTCCAGGCGTGGTCCACTCTTCCCTCCGACACGTGATTATCGCTTAACAGCATCCTCATACTCTTGAATGGCAGTGTTCGCGCTACCCTTTAGACAGCTAGCAGGCTCCCACGTGTCATCCCAGCGTACTCTGTAGTACAGCTTCGATCTACGACGTTTGCTATCCATAATCCGGTCAACAGTCCACGTTGGTTTTGACGGACGAGTCGCGAGTTCAGGTCTCGTGCTCGGCTGATGGTACGATCGTGAATGGGTCTTACTGCCAATTGGGCGTGAGCGTCTTTTCATGCAACGTCACTGGCAAGGCTTCCATGGAGCCTCGCTTTCACTGCTGTTGGTTACATCCGCAGCCAAGCATTCCGACCGTAAATGTGCACTAGACGCCAAAGACTTCTGCAGACGCGATCTTATGGTCTTTCCACGCCTCGCGAAATCTGACTCGGTGAGTTCGGCAGATCGAACATTATCGTCTTGCGCAGATTGTGAACACCGCGAGCTAGCCTTGTGAAGCGAAGCAGCTCGACGTGATGGATCAGCGATATATGGGTGTGGTCGCCAGGGCCCGTTACCTTCAAGGCTGTCAAAACCGGCTGGTGGGATCCAGGTCGAAGCTGGCGATTCGATAGGATACCTATCGAACCCATCGCACGTCGATCGATTCGGCCAACTTGAGGAGCGTGCGGAAGGCTGTCCAGCCAACACTTCGCGAGCAGGCACTTCAGCGTCGGACAACACCCCAAGATTGTCACCTGTTCCTTCAACAGAGATAGACTCCGTGTCTTCCGTGCAAGAAGAGGGAACACGTCCGATGACTGTGGCGCTGGCGCCGCAGGACCTCTCCCTAGAGGCCAGCAGCTCGACTACGCTTTTTGGTGGAGGAGGGGGTCCGATCTGCAGGGGTGGCGAACATGCTGCTGTGACGGATTCCGCTAAAGGCATAGGGCTGACACTCGCCGATCTTGCCATCACTGCCATCTCGGCCGTTAGGACCGCAGTATCGGGGATCTGCATGGTCGCCCCAAGGGCGAGATTGCTCCCAGCCCGAGACTGGAGCTGGGATGGACCAGACTTCCGGTTGTACAATGGCGCGATCATCGATGTGGCATGAGGCTCGAGGGGGTGATCTATTGCTCACATGTCAGCGTCCCAAAGTCAGGCAGGATGGCTCGATTCTGGTTGATAGACGTACGGTCGACCAGTGGCTGGTAAGGGCTCGATAAGCTGAACACGACTTCGCGAGGGTGGCTCCTTGAGGCAGGGAAACGTTCGGACGTCTTACATACGGTCGACTGCGAAGGTGGGCCGTAATAAAAGACCATGTTGTCCAGCGACGCTGTAGAGGTCATCGCCCTGGTTGAAGTGTTCGTGCTAGCAGTCTACACCCGGCTCTGGAAGGTGCGGGCACTGTCAAGCACCAGAAGATCGTGAACAGAGCAGAATAGATCCGCGGGCTGAGCACAGCATATAACCACATCGCTTGTGGAGCGGACTTGCCTGCCGCTTTCAGTTTTTTCCTTTTGAGACTAGGACCGGCTTGTGACAGTACCTAAAGCGCTC
Source organism: Oleoguttula sp. CCFEE 5521 (assembly GCA_036872775.1). Classification (NCBI taxonomy): domain Eukaryota; kingdom Fungi; phylum Ascomycota; class Dothideomycetes; order Mycosphaerellales; family Teratosphaeriaceae; genus Oleoguttula; species Oleoguttula sp. CCFEE 5521. The sequence continues at coordinate 9,324 of JAVRRP010000055.1, forward strand.
CTTGCCTATTCCAGTCGCAAGCACAGTCCGTTGAGGTATTAGCGGCACCAGTGCAGTCACGCGCATGCGTGCATGAGAGCCTAGCGCGTCGGCAACACTCAGGAGTTTGTTCGCCGAAACACGAGACGACGAACGTGTCAGGATCGTGCATAAATCAGAGGGCGAAGCAGACAACATGTGGTCGCCATTGGCGCCCATGTGATACGGACGCGCCGCAACGAGGCCGCAGATGGAGGGAGTGGGATGTGATCGGCTGGCCACGGTAAGAATGGATAGGCGAGATATGCTGGGATCAACAAAGCACGTCCAGATACATGAATTGCAGTCTTGCGCAGCCGTGGCACAGATCCATGGGCAGTTGGCCGGTGAAGGGCGTTTTCAAAGAACGCTCTCTTGCAGTGATACGTGGGCCAAGTATTAGGAAAGGTCGGCGGAGCCTGGCAATGCGCAGGCTGGCTGTTCCGGTCGTAGAGGCCGCGTCCTCGGGACGATGGCGATTTTCGATGGCCAGGCTCCCATCTCGCACCCTCCCACCCGCAGGATGCGTCAGCTGTGGAGGTGCAGCGTCGCCGGCGGTCAAAGATCGCGATGCTGGCGGACAACAGGATCGTGCAGTCGCATTGCGAGCAAACAGGGCCGAGGATGTCAAGTATGCGTCGCGAGTGAAGTCGAAATGGTGGCGGGCCCCTCACGCTTGATCGGATGCGGCCGGCGCTTGACCCCGTCCGGACCGCGCTTCACCCGATCGGGCTGCGACCCGATCGAGGCGCAGTTTCTGCCCGATGAATTTATAAGCTAATAGCTATGTGTTACTATAAGCCGTAAAGCTTAGAATTGCTATAGGAGGGCTAAAAACTAGCGTTAGGTCTAGCAGTAACTAACACTATCTGTACATAGAACTGTCTCTTGCGTAATATAGAGTACGTTTTGCGGCTTACGGGTCTCGAGTCTTATCTAGCTATTGTATAGGTACGTTTATATAGGGACGCATTATAGCCTATAGCTCTGCACGCTATACAAATAGAGACTAGCTAAAAGTCTAGCTTACTTTCTTCGATTAGTATCTAGCAATTTGGCCCCTCTAGAACATATCCAAAGATAGGACTGTTTGAAGCACATCTGACTCATGTTTTCTAGTCGGTCACTCTGTCCAAACTTTGGCTTTTCTTGGCTAAACTATCCTGGGCCTAGTAGTGAGAACATGGCCCATGGTTCTCGTGCCATGTTGGGTTAGAGCGGGGTTGAGGGATTTATTTGGAAGGGCGATTCGATTGGGCTGTGGTAGTGAGGCTTTGCAATGCTTAACTCAGCCCAGCATTGAGAGTTTCCCATTTTGCTATAAAACATCAAAGAACATCGAGTCGCCCTGGCCAGGCTTGGGCTTTCGAAAGCGTTGCGATGGCGCTGATAGCTTCTGGATATTCAGACGTATCATCGCTGAACTACTTCACTACTCCACCCGCTGTTGGTGCAATTTCCGACCACATCAACAATCCGAACTACACCATCGGACAACAGGTGAACCTAGAATGGCAAACGAACATTACAGTGGGGTTGGGTTTGTGGCTTTACCAAGTCGCCAGCACGTGGGAATACGCCGCGATCTTTAAGGGACAATATCCAGTGCCCACGACTTATGCATGGACGGTCTCTAATCTGGATTTCGCCCTCGCCAATGGAACTGATAAGAGCCTCCCATCCGTCCGAGTGCAAACATCTGCGTTGTACACTAGCGAGAAGTGAGAGTCGGGGCTGATGAGGCGTGTGCAGTGTTCTACTTCCACCTTACAAATTCGACGGATACAGGGGACAACGATCCAGCCCCCGGGTGCTTCAGCCATTTCTTCAACATCTTAGAAGCGGATTCGAGCACGCCCGGCGACTCTTCGTCGGCGAGTACATCAGCTCTAACAACGTCGACTTCAAGCCCTGCGAGCAGCACCGCCGCAACATCCACGACCGCGAGTCCGTCAGCGGCGACAACGCTCTCACCGTCAGCATCGCCGCCCGATGCAGCGCCAGCACAACAGAGTAGTAGCCTCGCATCTCGCGCCAAGGCTGGGATTGGTGTCGGCATCGGCCTTGGAGCGGCTGGCATCCTAGTGGGCGCCTTGATCTGGTTCATACGTAGGAAGCGATCTGCATTGCGGCAGAAACAACCGAGCCCCCCCTTCACACAGCAGGTGGACCGATATCATGATAATGGCGCAGCGAGCAGGCGCGACGAACTCCCGCAGTACGAGAAGCGGCAGCCGCTAGCTGGAGAGGAGGCAACGCATGAGATGCCGGTCAATGGGCAGAGACACGAGCTGGGTGGCCCGGATGTGCACGAGTTGGGTGGTACGACAAGTGAGAAAGTGTGTTGACGTTGGTACGGCTCGTAAGCTCCTTTCAAGTGCTTTTCAAAGGCTGGGTAGGTATGCTACATTCATACACGCGTGCATCGTCCGAGTGCAGGATTCCATTCCTATACCTCATCATTTCCTAAGCAGCCGCCTGCGCGCTCCTGACCGCCGACACCCTCTGTGCCAGCAAGCCGAAACCCACCTCGCGGTAGTCGTCTGGCATGTGCTCTCCACTAGCGATACAATGCACCTTCATGTTCTCATGGTACTTCAGCCCGCTGAGCAACCTCGGCGTGATCAGGAAGTACTGACTTGCGCTGCTCTCCGCATACGCCATGTCCACCATCCGAGCGTGCATCAAGCGCTCGTTGCGCTGGTCCATACCCTGATTGATCTCATCGACCACGCAGAAAGGAGCGCGAGCGAGGGACTGCAAGGCCATGAGGTAGAAGATGGTGGAGACCGCGCGCTCACCGCCGGACTGCTTGCGATGGTCTAAAACAGGGAGAGTTTCGTTTTCTCTGTTCTAGTGGTCAGCAGGCTGAATGGAAAGGTAGAGAAGAGAGCTGGAGCGGACGTAACTGAACCTCACCTTGATCGGAATCGCCCACTGCTCAAAGTCCTCATCCTTGTGCACAGAAACCTCGCCCGCACACTGGATCTTCGCGATGTTCTCCGCAAACGCCTCGCTGATCTGGGCAATCAGACGGTCGAGCTTTGGCTCTCACTGCTCCCGGATGTCCGTCAGGTCCGTTTCCAACGCCTCGAGCCCAGCGTCTACTGCCTCTTTCCTCCTGCTCAGCTTTTCGATTGCGTGCGCGCGGTCCTCGTATGCCTTCAGGATCTGCTGCCCACCAGCACCATCGTTCATCTCGAGCTTGGCATGCATGCTTTCGATCTCCAGCTCGAGCCTCTCCGGCTCCCACTCCTTGACCTCATCATGCGTCTCATGGAGGCACATCACCCTCCTCCATCGATTCGCCAATACCCATGCATATGTCGCCGAGCTTGCCTCCGTCCGCCAACGCCTTCTCCTTAACAGCACGGAAGTGTCCACTTCCCTCCTCAGCTCCAACAACTCCTTCTCCCCCTGCGTATGCTCCTTTAGCTTCTCAAGGTCGTTCTTTGCTTCTACGGCCGGAATCTGCGCCTCCACGTGTTGCACGATCAGGTCGCGGAGTGCCACAACCGCGTTGCCATAGTCGATTGCTAGTTGTCCCTTCTCCACCGTGTGTCGATCACCTCTTCCGGCGACATCTCTTCTCGTCGCTCCGAGCGCATTGATCTTCTCTCGCGCTTCGATTAGCTTGTCTTCAGCACTCTCGAATTTCGTAGGCAGAGCATTGTCTTGCGATAATGCCTTCTGCCTAGTGTTCTTTTCTTCTCTGATGTCGGCGTCCTCTTGCACCAACCTCTCGCGACTCTCGCCTTTGCCTTGAATTCTCGACTCAACTCTGCCTTGGTCTGCTGATATTCCTCGATCGTGCGCTGCGCCGTCTCAACCCTTGCCTTCATATCCGCGTCTTCATGCTGCGCCGCTGACACATCTGTGAAGTATCTTGTCGTGGACGTAGCAGACTCAGGAGTACGCGCGTGCGCGTACCGCTGAGACTGCTCCGTTGTTTACGTACTACAGAGCAGGATGCGTCCTGCGAGATGCTCTGCTGCTCTGTATGCTCTGCATGCTCTGTACGGACAGGACAGAGAAACAGAGCATACACGAATCTCCTTTGTATATAGCGATGGCTTTGTGCCGAGTACTTAGGAGCTTCGTGCTCAACCTCAAGTACAGGAGTCAGCGATAGGTTTTACCTACTGCCAATCAACGAATCGCTCATTGAGTCTCAACCGTCCATGCCTAGTTACCTTCCTGCCCCATTGGCAACCCCTTATGACATATCTCGCTTGGCCAAGCTGATTCGCTCGCATTGACGTGGCGTATTCTCCAGATTCGCGCCGCCGCAACACCTGAAAGCTCTCCGTGCTGGTCACCCAGCTCGTGATTGGGCTGTGTGGGCCTTTGAGGGCATCCACCGCGGCGTTCCCCAGCTGATCTCGCGTCGTATATCCCGTAGCGTGAATTCTGCGGTTATCGCACAGCAAAGCCAGCACCGCCTCCGGCCCTTCGATAAGGTCAAGTATCCATCCTTTCAGGCCGAAGGAGCGGAGCTGCTCGTCCGTGCACGGCGCCCTGAAGTTAGCTAGAGGCGTGCCAGACTGCCGGATATTGATCCGATCCAACCTCAACTCATCATGCACCACCTTCCCCAGCTCGCGGTAGTCATCCCGGGAAGTGGCGGTGAACGCGATCATCTTGCCTTGACCGAGCGCGCTTTCCACCTGTCGCGCAAAGCGCGGATCCCTTGCCGAGCACGAGACTATGGGAGGACCGTAGATCTCACCCTGAAAGCGTTCGGGATGCTTCTGGATCCATTCCCAGGCTCTGTGCGCCTCCGGAGAGGCACGTCTGAGCTTTTTAGCCTGCTGGCCCGCTTGCGTGTTGAGGCTAGCCTTCTCGGCTTCTGCTTGCTCAATGATAGCGGCCCGCTGCTTAATGTGCTGGCTTAGATTCCCGATCTCTAGACGAATCTCCTCACGCCTAGGGTCAATGTCTCTAATCTGCCTCGTCACTTCCCGGAGTCGCTCATTGTAGGCCGGAAAGTCGATGTCTGCGGGCCTATCCTCAATAGCACGCTCAAGAGCTGTCTTGTTCCGCTGCAGACCGGGCATATCCTGCTTCGCTTTATCCGAGAGTTTCTTCGCGGCCGCAGTCTCCCCATCCAGCTCTTTGATCTGCTGTTTTTTCGCCTCGATTGCAGTCTTGATATTACTTGCCTGGTTCTCGCTCTTCTCGGCCATGTTCGCGCACTTCGGCACGATCTGCTCGTTACGCTTCAGGTAGGCATCCTTCTCTCGCTCTGCCAGCAAATTTGGCTCCGTTTGACGCTGTAGCCGCGCGAAGTCTTTCTCAGCCTTCTTATGCTCATCTTTAGCCTCCTTGAAAACCTTCTTGGGAAGCTGATATTGCGGAAACGGCCTAAGCTTCTACAGCGCAGCGACGCGAGCCTGCCAAGTCTGGCGCTCCCGCAGGCGCTCGACGTCCCCACGCTGGTCTTGCTGACGGTCTTCCTTTGCCTTGAGCTCGTCATTGATGGCTTGCTGCTCGTTCAGCTTCCACTTTTGCTCCTTGCGCATGGTATGAGCTGATCATGCCACTCGCACATCTGCGGCGGCGCAGCAGCGCGTTACATGTCAGCCAATAACTGGATCGGTGACAGCTTGGCGAATTCTGAGATTTTGTCTTGAGGCAGACATTGGCACAGATTGTCCACTTGGATTGAGAAGCTGCGCGTTAGGTCCCCGACGGCCTTCTTCGACTTCTTCTTGCCGTGAATCAGGAAGTCGACCTGTTGACCTTTGGACCTCTGTCCTTTCCACGTGATGATCGTGGTGATGGCTGGGTTCTCCGCGTGCCGTGCCCAGTCTGCGGCTAGTTCGATCTCAATCTCGGCGCGCAGGGTGCCGTTCTTGACAAAGTCGCCCTCTTACTCTGGCCACCTAGGTGCTTTCGCTCCCAGCCAAGACCGAGACAGATGGCGCAGACCAGAGTACTCTTGCCAGTGCCATTTGGGCCAATGACCATATTCAGGTTTGGGCCGGGGTGAAACTCAGCGGCACTGTATGTGACGAAGTTCTTGAGACGCACGCGGATAATAGACTGTTCGAGACCATTAGCCTAGATTCCCATCGCTCAAGGCATGACACCACTCACTCCAGGCTGATGTTGGCTCGGCACGCATGCACCTCGCGGAGACCGCCGAAAGCTGTCGGGCAGCAGCGACCCTTCAGGAGACTGCGATCCATGCTCGAGCCGATTCTCGTTATCTTCTTCAAGTCCGTCCTCGTCCTCTTCATCCTCAGGATCCTCGTCCTGCTGCACACTCTGCCGTTTGTTCTTTGGTGTGCTCGCGTAGACCTCGCTATCTTCGTCATCGATCTCATTTTCGGTGTGCCGGCGACGCTGCGACACCTGTCCTCGTGCCATGGTGTGCGTGAATACGAGTGATGTCGTTGGCTTATCGTTGATTTGGCGATGTCAAATGGTTCGCGACAGAGACGCGTTTGCGCTAAGGAAACACACGCGCGGGGACGGGAAGTGGGGCGATCCTTAACTAGGTGGCTTTCAATTGACCTTCTACTCTACAGTACATGCATACAAGAAGTCTTCGTGAATGACGTACGCTCTGGCGACGGAACGTAGCACGCCTAGGCGGTAGGCTAGCCTAAAGCTACATGCGAGGGGTGTACGTGAGGCTGAGAGCTCGCAGAAAGGCGGCATGCCCTAATCTACCACTCATGGCTGTAAGGATAGCTTTCATCACGATGGACTCGAGTGAGTCGCAGTCAATGCTACCTAGCGATCTGGGCTTAGACGAAGATACCTTACCCGCCTATTCGGATGCTAGGAGTTCACGGACCAAGCTATAGGCGAGCTGGCTAAAGGATTTCTGGTGGTGCTTCTTTTCACGCTATCTAGGTCGGCGCAGAAACACGGTCAAGGAGAACAGTAAGGATCGGAGGACTGTCAGCGTCGTAAGGTCTTGCTACTGCCCTTGTCTCCTTCAAGACGAAGACTAGCCGCCGGTGGCGACGACTTGGCTAGAATGCATTAGCAACAAACCACCTAGTACGTGCCGTAGAGGACTTGTCGCACCCTCTACCACACAGATCAACTCCGCAGCCCCGCCTTGAGGTCGTGATGGGCGTCTCCGTGGAATGCCGAGCTGTGTTTACGCAAGCCCGTTGAAAAGTGTGATTGACACGTGTTTAGCAAATCGCTTGGATGGACTCCCACTGAACGTTTATGTGAGCTCGTTGTCTGAAGTGGGCGTACCCGCTATGCACGAAGCCCTGTTTTGACTGCACACAGGATCTGACGCTCCAGAAACCTATAGAAACCTACGGTGCAGGAGGCAACCCCGCAAAAACTAATGCCGCAGTATCCTACTACTAGAGATATGCTGCAGAAGATAACAATGAGCATCTCATACAAGTAGACCTGCGACGCTACTCGGGCTCGACTTGGTTGTGAATAGACTTCGACGCTGGAACCTGCCCTTTTGCTCCACATTGTCCACTACCAAGAACGAAAGGGCACGAAGGAAGCACTAGCAAAGCAGCAGTCTTGGCCCTTGGCATCAGGATGAACACTTGCGACGGTGACCTGGGTAGCTTTTGCAACGTTGAGGCTGAGCACCCTAGGTTCTCTCAACCCCTAGGCGGCCGTAGCCTTCTCCCTTACGCCTGTTGCTTTCTCTGACTATAGCAATTGAGCTCCGTTTATTCCAACGCCTTGGCGAATCGGACACCACGGTCAAGCCCGTGAATCTCTACACCAGAACTTAGCTCGAATGATATGCAAGTGGAACGTCACGCGCAACTTGATTCGACACTTGGATAGTGCATAAACGTGCAACGAGGATCCAATGCTCGCACCTGCTTTATATGGCCTTCTACTTGCGAACACATTATCCCAGACGCGCTGGCAGAAGGAATCGGGTGTCAGCCGCTAGTCTCTTACTGTTCAGCATTGCAGGTACTGCCTTGCTATAGTAGACCTACCATAGCATCAAGAGTGCAATCTGGGGACTGAAGACCCCCGCTAGCCAACCTCATCTCAACATCCTAGCTGAGACCGACAGCATCCAGAAAGCACTTGTTATACTTAAAACCCGGCATGCCGACGTCCGCTGGGTTGGCGACCTCGACGCTAGCCTGTGGGTATCACGACCAATGCTAAGATATTCATCGCCGATCATACTCAGCGACATCACCGCGTTCATTTGCAGCACAGACGTAAAGCCCGAATCCCCATACCTGCTGCCGAAGTTGCGGAGGGGACGTAAGGCTGCCGCGTACTTATCCTACATCCTTGATCACTACGATATACTTCCCAGGTACACCTTCTTCGTCCATGCTGCGGGGATCAATGGCATAACGATATCCTGTCTAAGTACAATAACCAACCGAACACTATACGCAATTTTCGCACCGCTGCCAAAGATGCTTATAGCTTTGTCAATTTGCGCTGCAGGCTCTCTTCGTCTTCTCCAGTAGCTGTTCACCCGTCTGCGGCCACCGATCTGGATATGAAGCTGCTGGAAGCAGGGAGAGACTGTGCCGACGTGTATATGGAAATCTTCAACGTTTCACCTTGAGAAGTTCCCGAAGCCATTGGTGCTGTGTCTTGCGCTCAGTTCGCTGTCAGTCGTGATCGGATCCGAGCTCGACCGCGCGAGGACTATAAGCGAATGATGTGGTGGGCTGGTAGAACGACGTGGACTAACGACTTCGGGGTGGCTCTGGTTTTCGAGAAGTTGTGGCACATCATCTTCGGAATGACTGTAGTACAGTGAGTGCGTTGTAATCATATACAGCCGGAACTCACTAATTCGAGTAGTTGTCCTAGATACGAGCAGTGTCGATGCGACAATTTTGGTTGGTGTGGACCGCTGCATACCGATGAGGTCCTGATACCGACAGGGTCGACGGACTGATAGCCAAGTGCTGTACAGTACGTGGGAGCAAAGTAGATGGTGCTAGTTGCCACGATAGTCTATCCCGATTCTGTGAATGCCTATGTTGAACCGGTGTTCGTAGGTCAGCGTTTGTTCGGGCGTTGCGTAGAAAGAAAGGCTGCAAGGCTAGTCGACGCGGCGCCACGACCTTCACACACAAGACGGGAGCAGCACTGCCCTAAGACGAACTGTTATTGTGGTGCGTATGACAAGAGACCGATCTGCCCTTCACCCCGCCACTGCTTTCGACACCATCTCATAATCTGGCGGTCGGAGCAGACATGATCAAGTCGTGTCGCAGCCCAAAGTCAAGCGCATTGGAGGAAGCATCTGGGTGCGTAGTATGTAAGGCAGCGGAAGTTGGAAAGGCTACCGCGGATCTGCTGGCTGAGAAGTACTGCTGTGGATTGACCTGGCCGATCAAAAGAGGCTGCCTCTCGTTGCGAGACCATCAGATTCTTACACGTAGGCTACCGCACTGCCATACCGTGAGTCAGATCACATATCCCAAACGTTCTCGCCAACAACGAGGGCTAGTCCTCCCTTAGCAGTCTTAGACCTGCTTCTCCGCGATCAAGCTCATGCGCCGCTCGCCACTCTGCTTGTGTCCGACAGCCGGGAGTCCAGTCTCTGGATCGATCGTCAAGCTTCCAGCTCTCGCCGCCTGCAACAAATTCGGGTTCTGCTCCGCCAGACGAGCAAAGTTCTTCTCGGCTTCCCAGTTCCAGATGCTGTCCGATGCAAAGACCAAGTTCATCTCCTCAAGCTATTGCAAATCAGTCATTGTTAGCCATCAAAATTTCACACTCGGGTCCTCTAGAAGCTTACCGTGCGCTGGTTGGTCTCTGGGTACAAGGCCCATACGACAAGTATTGAGAGGACGTTGACCCCACCGAAGATGTACAACGTCTTCTCATTGAGCGCGGCGAAGATGGTCGGCAGCAAGAGCACACACCAGCCATTACCAATGCTCCATCCCACGACACCCCATGCGTTACCCTTGGCGCGAACCTGCAATGGGAAGATCTGGGCTCTGTCAGTCGATGTTCTGATACGATCCACACCAGAAGACATACCTCTGCAGGGTAGAGCCACGGCACAGTAAGCCACGTCGCGCCGAAGATGGCAGTGTAGAGATATACAAAGAACACGGCTGCTCCGCCAACGTGCGTCTTATGCGATCCAGTGGCGATCTGTGTCGCATACGACAAACCACCAGCACAAAAGCAGCAGGTACCCTGTCCTACCGCACCCCAGTATAGTGTCCAGCGTCGGCCGATGCGGTCTAAGGTGAACACACAGATCAGGGTGGCAAGCTTCACACTGTTAGTCATTTCCGCAGCCGTTCCGGGCTTTACGTACCATGTATGTGATGTTGTTGAGCCCACTGACCCACTGACGGTCGGCGGCTGCGATGCCAGCAATTGTGAATATTTCAGGACCATAAATCGTGATGCCCGCAATGCCAATCCACTCTTGTAGGATCTGTAACCAGATCACCAGCTGCACCCGTCGGGCGGTGTGCAGTTTGCCCTGCTTGATGCCGAAGAACATGGCGAAATAGCTGGTCGACTGCGAATTGTCATGCTCCAGTCTGACAACGTTCTGAATATCTTGGAATTCGGCATCGGCAATACCGTCCTCTTCGCCGCGCAGCCGGCCCAGAATGAAGCGTGCTTCCTCGTCTCTGCCGACCTTGACGAGCCATCTTGGGCTCTCGGGCAGGAACCACACAACGATGAAGAGGCCTAAGTCGTGTCAGCTCGATGCAAGAACGGCGAGAACGGGTTAAAGCTGCCACTGACCAATGAGAGGTACGATCTGGAAAGCGATGGGAAACCTGTTGTCGTTGTCAGCTCCGCGATACCGGGTCAATACTGCCGGAGTGCTCACCTCCAGATGAAGCTCGATGTCCCATCGCCATAGGAAGATGTACCGTACTCAATCCAGTAAGCGACAACGACTCCGAAGATATTGAGCGTAAATTCGATGGATACTAGTCGGCGTCAGCAGAATGTTCCCGCCATGTCCGTTGCCATTTCTCCACCGTACCAAAGGCGCCGCGCGAGGTGTGCGAGGCAGTCTCGGTAGCCCAAACCGGCGTGATAGCATTGAGTATCCCCGTTCCAATGCCGTTGAACACACGCGCTATCAAAAGTCAGCTTGAATCACCAGCGTCGCCGAAACACAGCAGTATACCGCAGAACATCCAATTGGCATTCTGTGCCGAGCACTGAAGAATAGCACCCACTATCGCCCATATACTGGCGATGCCTATTGTTGCAATGCGACCGTAGCGGTCTCCAAGCCAGCCGCCCCAGAGAGCACCAACGAGGGTACCGGGCAAATAGTAGACAGCGACCTGACGATAGCAATTAGCTCTGAGCTTGCGCTGAAGTCGTGTATTTGCTCACAATGCCGCCCTGTAGAAGCGGACGGTCGACTTTGACCAACCCATCGGCTTCATCGAAATGGCCGAACCCCATTAGTTGAGCTACCAAGACGTCAGCCATCGCCGTCTCGGGTAGATGAATCTACACTTGTGTTACCATAGTTGCGAGCCGTGTTCACGCCACCCATTACTCCTGAAATAACTTAGTCAGTGGCTAGGAGATGAACCAGCGTGGATGGGGAGCCGCCCTGATCGTATCCTGCATATCGTTAGCGATCAGCCACAGCACGAAACACGCCTTGCAGTGGTGTGGAGCCTACCAAAGAAGAAGATGGACAAGGCTGCCACACAATTGACAGCGATGAGCAGAGCGCGCTTCTCGAGGCGGTTGGCGACGCCATGCTTCTGAAAGTATTTGGGGCGCTTCAGGGCCATGTCTTGAGAGGCGTTGATAGAGTTGCAGTCAAAACAGTATGCCGTTATTCACATTTGTTCAAGCACACGGCGGATGCAGGCGACTCATATACGAAAGATTGATCGTATTGATCGTTCCATAAGATACCCAAGGCCTTCAGTTGGCGAGTTGATCGGGGAACTGTCGTTTTCCCCGAAGGCTGGTTTGCAGTTTCACCTCGGGATGCAGCGGTGGATCGCCGCCAAGATAATCCTCTCTCAGCGAGCAGGGTCTGTGCAGACGGCAGATGTGGGGTTGGAAATCTTCCGATTTGGAGACCTGTGAGAGGTGACGCTTTGTAGTCATAAATACTTCGTAGATGGTGCTGACCCGGGGCAACCACTCCTCTCCCCAAGGTCCTTGAAGCATACGACGCGGTGTACAATGCCCATATGGCGTCTCGATGCGCTTCTAGATCTCCGAGTCCTGCTGAAGACGGGCCACCCAAACGGCGGAAGCTCGACGTGGGTCCAAAGTCTGATCATCCTCGACGGATAGAGACGTCGAGACGCAAGAATGCATGTCAGTCCTGTCGCATTCGCAAGGTAAAGTGTGATAGCGTTCGGCCTGCCTGCAGCATTTGCCAGGCTACGGGATCGAGATGTGTCTATACCGACTTGCTACCGCAGAAGCTCACGTCAGTGCAAGTGGTCCTCTGAGAAGAAGCCACACTAAGTACTCCAGACTTGACTCTGCCACGGAGCTGTTGTGCAGCAAGCTGCACACATTACAAGAAAGTGTTGATCGGCTGCAGACGTCTCCTCGGCGACATGGCGAGCCACAGTCGATAGCAGCCCGCGAGAAAAGCATTTCTCAGGCACGTACTAGCAACCATAGATCGCCAGCCGAAACCGCCCCTGCCACGGAGTCATCGTCGGAGTTCCTTCAGATCCCGACCCAGCGAACGACGGCAGATGCTGTGCTCACATGGGAGATCTTCGAAAGGCGTTACCCTCCTTCAGCACTCATAGGCGTGCACTTCACTCGTGTGAGCCGGCTGCAGGACCGGGAGTCGGCACCGAGTGAAGACACATTTACAGTCCATCGAGGAACGTTGGCGCCACGGGAAGAGCAGCTTCCGGCCTTGATCGAAAGCTTCCTGCAGAATGTGCATACTAAGAACCCTGTACTAGATACTGATCAGCTAGTACGTCAAGCACGCATGATCTCCAGCGATGGCCTGAGCTGGGACGCTTGGTCGTGTCTCGTGCTTCTCGCCGCTGCTTTGGGCCGGATAGCGAAGCCATTCGACATGACCACCGCCCTGTCTACAAGTCCGAGTGCCGACGACACGTTCAGGAACGCCAGACCGATCGAACAAGCCAACACCCTAGAAGAGCTCGACGAGGCCGAAGCGTACTTTGTACTAGCATGTCGGCGCCTGGGTGGGCTAAAACATTCTCTTCTCGGCTCGCAATGCTTCTTTTTCGGCGGAGGTAAGTCGATCCATAATCCATCGCGCCAAAGTTAGTGATTCGCTGACCGTAGCAGTGTACTTGATGTATACATTGCGGCCTTTGTTATCATGGCAATACTTTACGCAGGCATCTACGTTGTTGCGACTGTACATGAACACAGCGTATCAGCTCGGACCATCAGGCCTTCGACACGCAGGAGTCAATAGCCAGCACAGGACAACGAAAAGGTTGGAGGAGTGCATGGTAGGTAGGCTGTCGTGTGCTGATCAATCGTGTCGTCCAAGACAAATGCTGACAAGCATACCTCTTGCTCAAGTTCTGGTCTTGCTTCAAGAGCGAGATTGAGTTCCGCGTCGAGTTGCCGCTGCCGCAGTCCGGGCTGACCAGCTGCCATCATCCGGACATGCAAATGTTCCCTTCTCCACGATCGCCCGCTCGCCTTGATGAGGTTGATGACACGGCACTGAATCACCTTGATGCAGGCGAGTCTTCTGCGTCCATTCTGATGCGAGAGCCTAGCGTGGTGTCCTTCGCAAGCAGGGAAACAATAAGCTCTCGCCAACGGGTCGCTCGCCTCTGCAACGAAGAGGAGAGCTGGTACTACTATCTGACCGAGATCGCGTTGCGCCGTATCGGTAACCGAATCATCAACACCTTCTTCCGAAAAGAGCCTGCGGCGTGGCTTGACGTAACACCTCTCCTACGGATTGCGCTGGAGTTCGACACGCAGGTCTCCGCGTGGTCAGCCAATCTCCCTGACGCTATGAAGCAATGGGAGACCGACTATGCTATCAGAAGGCCCGAACCAGCGTTCTTGCCAGATGGGCGTGGAAGCCATGTGCTGCACGAGCTGAGCTGGGCCTTGGAGAACAGACTGCTTGAGGTACGCTCATGGTTGTATCAGCCATTCATGTACTGGCTCATTCATAGTCACAACGCTTCTGCCATCGCTGATGGTAGTCGTGATGATTTCATTGCGGCCGCCACAGCGAAAGGCTTGGGCGCCGAGGATGCTACGGCGCTACACCACTTCGTGGTTTCGGGACTCGAGTGCAACCTCAAGATCCTAGACCTGCGGTCTCTCCGACATCGCCACCATGGCGTTTGGTATGACATGCGCGGCACCATGTGCGCAGCCCTGGTCCTGCTTGCGGTGGTGAAGAGCGGCAACGAGGCGTGGATACCAGGTGGCGCCGCTGTCCTGTTTGGACCATATATCCACGGCGCCACAGATCAGCGCCCAATAGCGGGCAAGCTTGGCCAGGTGATGGCGGCGTATGACTTTTGGTCCGCCGAAAGCTCAGACTTGAAGCGTCATCGAGACGTACTTGAGGAAGTGGCTCACATGGTACAGCCTTCTCGTAGAGCCTAAGCACCGAGCACTTGGTCTTTTGTCATGAGCTGTGGACGTGTCAAGAACGATACACATCGCATGTGCTGGTATTGAGCGGTACGGAAGGCATGTTACTCTTGGGAGATCTCGGACCTGCGCTTTCGTGTGTGTTTGCCTTGGTACATACTCGCCTGTGTCATCGCTGGTTTTACCGCGAGTTGAATTTGTAGTGAGCGCAGGCTCAATGCGGGATTCACGGATGCCCATGAGATTCTGATGAGGTTGGTACGTCCTTATATTTTCAAGCAAGTGTGGTTCTAGCACATTCTTTGCCACACAGCCAAGACTGTTCCATTCCATATCGGTTCCATTCCATTCTGTTCCAGTCTTTTCAACACAAACTCTGGAGCAACAACGAGTACCACCATAAAGAGAACGAAGCTCTCGGCGTGTGGCAACCGGCGTTCGGCGACTAGGTCCTTCAAGGAGCACCTTAAAGGTACGACATTGAGCTTGCTTTCGCAAATTTTCGACTCCTTACCACCTCACGCTCTGGCTCCGAGCCCTCAAACTTAGAGCGTCCAGACTTAGCTTACGAATCCGAGGCTGCCTCCGTTCGGTTTGATGCTGCCTTTAATCCATCCCACGAGGCACTTTCTCCGCATGCAATTCAGACCTCCGACAAGGCATCCACAAGCAAGAAGACAGCAACGTCAAAATCCAGCCGAAAAGTCAGGGTAGTCTCGGCTTCAACGACTCTACCAGCATCCTCAGACCAGCCGCAGCTCGGGTCCATGAGATAGGATTACGACGAGAGCTTTCGTACGGCAAGAGACGCATAACTTATCGTGATCGATGCACCATGTGCCGGTTTTAGATCATTTCTGTCTACCTGCCCTTCATCCAATCATTAAACAGCCACAGTGGACTGGCTTATATACGCAGGGCTGGATATCCGATTCGCTGGGCGATTATCGAAAATTCTTGCTTTGATCGGTACCAGAGTCGGGGCAATGCTCACTTAGGCATCCTCACTTCACAGCAGGTGAGCCGCTGTAAATCTGACAACCCCAATAGATGCTTGCTAACAGCTGCACCATAAAGCTAGGATCGACAAGCTCACTACTCCGTCCCTATCGGCTTTCTCACGATGTCTACGACATGCAGAGCAGATGCGTGTTACACAAAGCGGCGCCCTAGCAGCTCTAGCACCTTTGAAATCTGTATTTTGGCTTAGTATGCCACAGCTAGTTCATGCTAAGACGCTGGCCGATCTGGATGGTCCTCTGTTAGCCTCTCTTTCACCCGCGATACGTGCTCTAGCAGCTCCTCCACTTCCGTCACCTGCCCGCCGGCTTCGTATGCAATCATGACCGCTATCGAAATGGCACAGGCACGGATGCGGCCCTCTAGATCTCGACCAAGCGAAGAACATGGAGATCCGTAGGCTAGTGCCATGGTTTGGCCTCGAAGAACGGCAAAGACCAGCTGCATCTCACTGGTGCCTCGCTCCGGAAGGATAAGGTCTGCAGTAAAGACTTAGTAGAGGGTCCGGACAAAAAACAAGGATGTCCGAACAGCGGTGAGACACTCGAGGCCTCCAGCAATGTCAAATATGACCTTGAAATTGCCGGCAATGTATTTGAGACCGTCGCACGACCCGCGGACGTCGTTCGGCAAAGGTACTGAGCGATTATCTGGAAGCCGGCGTCAACGGACGCTTGCTTGGATGACTAGGACACGATTGAGGCAAGTTGTTTCTGCCGAAGCAAGGGAGGCCGGTTGTAGTGCACACGGACGGGCATAGCTTGTGCGCAAGGGACGCTCGTGTAACACATCAAGGTCTCGTCGTGTGGGTCCAAAACCGCCATCGGCCCGCGCAATGGCTGTCCGCGTAATATAGCCGACGCCCTTCTTTCATGTCTCATCTCGGCGCGGTCTCTGAGCTCGGTGACTTTCCAACGTCCGCAGCTCTCGTTTAGCTTGCCTCAACATACTTGACGCCTACACAATGCCCTTCCGCTCGGTGGGACTCTGCAACCCTTACAGTCGTGTCGGATGCTGCCCTGCTGCAGACCCAACAGGATTCGCGGTCAACCCCGGCACCTTCGACACCAATACACACGTGCTCGGCGGCTTCGACGCTTGGCGACGCGTGCCCGTCATTCTGATGCGTACGCAGAGCAGCTCGACATCTTCGACGCCTACCTAGACGCGAAGGACGGCTTCAACGCCTACTTGGACCAGACCAGCGGCTTCAACACCAACCAAGAGCAGCTCGGCACCTTGGACACATGCCAAGGCCAGGCCGCCTACCTCAACGCTTTCCAAGAGCAGGCCAAGGACCTTCGATGCCAACCGGGAGCAATTAAGCGGCTTCGGCGCCTATCTAGGCCTGCTCCTGCCAATTCATCTACCCTCTGCTCTCCATGTTCCGGTGACCGGGTCCGCGCTGCAAAATAAGCCTAGGTTGGTGACGACCACTCATCGGTGGCGTACCCGCGTCACTGTACGTTCAGTTTCTCAGCCTAACTTAAGGCAAAGCTAACATTGAATGTAGTGTCAATACTGCCAAAAGCGCAGCGGTAAATGCAATCTCGTGACGACCGCAGACGAGTGCCGGCATTGCGCCATTGCCGGCCAACCCAAATGCGTGGTCCAAAGGGTGCGTCGACGAGCTTCCTGTAGCATTGCGTCCTGCTGATCAGCCTGTCCCAGGTTGGAGATGGCCCTGAGATTCAGTTGGAGTGAATCTCCATATTGCCACATGATGCGTGTTACTAACGTAGTCACGCTGTTACACCCTTATCTGAGCTACGTTGCGAAGGGCCACCCCTAATACATAGGCATGGTTGTGAAGGAAAATGGGTGATGGCGCATAGCGGCGGTCCTGCTGGAGTACGCAAAGACAATCAAGTGTATGCAGATGGACGAAGTGAGGTCGCATAAATTGATAGCAGGCAGTCGGTGTTCCAATGAGCAAGCGTCGGTCGTGGTCTTGGAATAGTCGCAAGCCTTTTGCGACATGAGTCTTAACTCTAGTTTACTCGCCCTCTGTTTCGAGCGCCATAATGCAGGACAAGATGGTTTGCAAGAGTAGCATATCCTATGCGAGTTCAGCCTCGTGCCAACAGATTGCTAAGAAGTTGCCGCGGAGACGACGTGTAGACGTAGCGAGCAACGTCCTCTCGCTTGCGGACTGGCGACTCTCTATCCTTCCTTGCACGACTCTTCGCGATGACAAACAAGCAGTTCCACAAGTATAAGTTAATCTAAGACATCCGGCGAGAAAACGAAACAGCTGCCAACGAGCGAAACCAGTGACGGAATCGAAAATCCACATGCTGTTACCTTGACGCTCTCCGGTACATTAGCAATCCTAGAGATGACCTGCATTGCGGAAAGAGCGACTGACACGATCGTAAAGAATGCAATCAAAGCTGCGTGACGATGCTCGAGGTAGCTTGCGTATCACGATACGGAGAGCAGTAGGACAATCCCAGCAGCCTCAATGGGAAGATTGTGTCGGACCTGTTCGTGCAGAGCTGTTCGGTCTCGTACCGAGTCATCGGCGGGGATGATCGCACAGCAGACTTGAGCGTGACCTATACACTGTGGCTTTGATGTTGTATAGGCTGGTCCAAGACCTCGATAGTGATTCCTTCGAGGCCTGAGAGATCCCTGAAGCTCCTAGCCAATAGCTCGCCCATAATTTCGGCGACTCGTACGCTGTAGGTGTGCCGAACATGGAGGTTCACATAGCGTGTCAGGTATCGACGACGTATCTCCACAGCCCGGCTCGGCGGGTTGGAGAGCGTCATCTCTCTAAATATTGATTCTCCTAGGCTGTGTAAAAAGCGGTGAGGCAAGAGACATAGCATCCACGATATATCGATCCAGAACATGAGCAGACCGTTGTAAGACGAGGATTCGCAAGCAATTGCGGGAACGTCCAGGTCGCTGGTCAGAAATAGTTGCTGTCGGGTCGCTGAAGACTCGGAGCTGATGAAGTGTCTAGAGCGTCGACAGACCTGGGCAAGTCGCAAGAGGTCCCTTTCCGAGAGCATTGAAAGGACCGGATCCCATAGTTCGTTTGGTAGCGACCCGGGAAGACTGTTGTTGGGATGTGAGCCCCAGATGGCGGCTTATTGGGCGGCTTCTGTCGACGCAGCTTAGTATATTGGAGTAGCAGAGCGTCAGGAGATACACACTTGCTCACTATACACCACTCAAGACCCTTCGCATAGTTCGAGCGATGTATGTGCGGTGATCTATGTGTAATCGCGGCGTATTACGGTAGTCCCGAGCCTACGGGCACTCCCTCGGCCGTCAGCAGGACCCGGCACCGCGCTGTCAAGCTTGATGCTCTTCCGCTGTTGTAGGGGTTTGCTGAAAGAGCACCTCAAATATGGCCGACGAAGTCAGCACATTCGAGGATGTCGCTGCTAAACGTGAGAGCACGAGTTTCACACCTACAAAACACGTCCGGCAACGACTTAGGAGGAGCAGTAGCGCATTCGGGAGGGCCTAGTGACTGCCTTGGGAGCCGGAAAGCAGATTTCGCCCTGGCTTGAGCTGAATCGATGGCCACGATACATGGAAGGCGTGGCCCTTTTGGACGCCGCTCCGCTAGTGTACCTGCCGGATCCGGCTATAGAGCGGGTCTGACTCATGATATGTGACGCCCTTGATGAATTTGTCGGAGCAGCGCCGAGTGCAGTGTGCGAGGATCGGATCAAGGCCTTTGAACAGGTCCGCATTAACAGCTTCCTACAGCGGCCTCGAGCCTCAGACCGCCAGCTACTAGTGTCGCTTCAGAAGCCGACCTGCCGTAGCTACGTCAATATCTGGAAGGCGCTCCTACGCTTTGACGAGTCAGATGCGGACGATAAATACAATAAATGGCCATGAAAGATCAACGACCGTTTCACCTTCGGTTGGCGCGCCGTGCAGTCCACGGGGAATAAGTCATTCTCCCCGAATGTTTCACTTTGGGGCGGAATGCCGCCAAGAAGCTCCACTCAGCGAGCAGGTGTTCCGAAATGTGCATCGGAGGAGCGCGGAGTGCAAAGACGGCAGGCCTGGGGTTGCATCCCGTCCACATAGGGCAGCTGTTGAAAACCTTCCGATCTGTAGACCTGTGGGAGGTGACGCCGTGTGATCAGAAGTATTTGGTAGACGGTGCTGAACTTCGCAGTGCTGATCTCGAACAAGCACTCGTTTGCCCGAAGTCTGGAAGCCTGCGACGCGATGTACGATACTCACATGTCGCCCGATCGCAGCTCGAGATCCCCGAGTCCCGCTGAAGACAGGCCTTCTAAGTGGCGGAAGCTCGTCGTCGGTCTAGAATCGGATTATTATCCTCGACGGGAAGAGACGTCGAGACGCGAGCATGCGTCTCAATTCTGTCGTCTTCGCAAGGTAAAGTGTGACAGCGTTCGCCCTGCCTGCGACACTTGCCTGCGGCGTATGCCAGTACGCCGTTCTTTCGTCCCTTGTGGTGTGTATTGTCTGCTATGCTCTGCGACGCTCCTTGCTGTCAGAAACACGACGACATGTCTTCGACTTCCACCACCACCGTGGCGCCCTGGAAAGCGAATATTGGCGTCTACACTAACCCGGCACACGATCTGTGGGTTGGCGAGGCATCGCCTAGCAAGGATGAGGTGGAGAAGGGCGAGATTTTGAAGCCTGGCGAGGTCACCGTGGCTATTAAGAGCACTGGCATCTGCGGGTAAGCAGGAACAATGACAGCCAATAGTGGCGGAGCATAACGAGTACTGAGGTATACACAGCTCCGATTTGCACTTCTGGCACGCTGGCCGCATCGGGCCCATGGTCGTAGAAGACGCACATATCCTGGGCCACGAGTCTGCCGGCATCATAGTCGCCAAGCACTCTTCGGTCACAACGCACGAGATTGGCGAGCGCGTGGCTGTTGAGCCGAATATAATCTGCGGCGAGTGCGAGCCCTGCTTGACGGGCCGATACAATGGCTGCATGAAAATCGAGTTCCAGTCGACGCCGCCAATTCCGGGCTTACTCAGGAGATATGTCAACCACCCGGCGGTGTGGTGTCACAAGATCGGGGACATGAGCTACGAGGATGGCGCGCTGCTGGAGCCGCTAAGTGTGGCTTTGGCGGGAGTGCAAAGGGCGAATGTCACACTGGGTGACAGCGTGCTTATATGCGGCGCCGGACCTATAGGGCTCATAACTCTAGCATGCATCAAGGCGGCTGGCGCAGAACCGATCGTTATCACGGATATTGATGAGGGCCGGCTGAAGTTCGCCGAGGACTTTTGCCCGAGCGTAAGGACACACAAGGTCGACTTCAGCCACACACCAGAACAGTTCGCAGAGGCTGTAGTGAAGCTGGCGGACGGCGTAGAGCCGGCGTTGGCTGTGGAGTGTACGGGCGTTGAGTCTTCGATCTCTGGAGCAATACATGCGGCGAAGTTTGGCGGCAAGGTCTTCGTGACTGGCGTTGGCAAGCCGGAGATAAAGATCCCATTCATGCGGTTAAGCACAAGGGAGGTCGACCTACAATTCCAGTACCGAGACGCAAATACCTGGCCAAGGGCGATACGGTTACTGAAGGGTGGCGTCTTGGACGTGACGAAGCTTGTGACTCACCGATACGAGCTGGAAGACGCCGTGAATGCGTTCAGGGTTGCGGCAGATCCTAAGCAGGGTGGGATCAAGGTCATGATAACGAGCATGGAGGAGGGCGATAAATAGGATCAATGAACCTGCACGTCTGGACGAAGATCACGCTTCGGATAAGGAACAGTCTCATCCAATCTTACAAGTAGTACTAACACAGTATACTCAAACTTTTGGACACTTTCCGATACTAAATCATCTCATATACTAACATGGGTAGCCAAGTCTAAACGCTTGCAGCAAAGATCCATCGTACCGTCCGAGGTCTGCTGGCGTTGTCAGTCAACATACTCAAGACAAGATGTATCTTTGCTCACCACTCAGAAACGCCGCCTAGGCAGCTGGTCGCTCGTCAGCACTTTCCAACAACGGCACAAAGTAGATGTTCCTCATTTGATCTCCCCACCATATCCGGCTGTCGAAGGATCCACCGGCAAACCAACCACCGGCCACTGCGGTAGCAACCCGGTCTCGCTGCAGACGGGCAGTTTTCAAGGCTTCACCGCGGATCTCATTTGGGGCAGAGTCGTACAGGAGCTGGTCCAAGTGTTGTGAAGACAGCGGGATGTGGACGCCGGACATGATTCCGTTCTCATGGTAGCCGGTCGGACGTAAGATCAAGAAGTCCTGGTGCCGGGCTTTCAGGCGTTCCAGCTCGGACATCAGCGTTAGCGGCTGCATGGTGCAGGTCTCTGCTGTGAGGTGGGCGAGGGAGCTCGCGGCCTCCTCGATAGCATCCTTGATGGCGGACGACGTCTGCAGCGCGTCCGCCAGCGCACACCAGTCAATCTGCTCTTCCTTCGGCATGGCTTTGACACCTGGCGCTACCATTTGGATGTCGTCGAGCCTCATCTCGGCGTGTGCGGACAGCTCCATCAGCGCGGCTTTGGCGAAGCTCTCGGTCACGTCGAGCTCGGTGACGAGTAAGAACTTCTTCTACCCAGTCTTACGTTCCAACACATGGTTCAAGACCTGCATCATCACCCGGGAGTTGATGCTTCTGTTCGATGGCGGCTCTATTCGCAGCTTGCTGTGCATCGTCGTGCCGTAAGGGAAGTTCATGAAGAAGCATGGACCAACCTTGGCCGTGCTGGTACCTCGCTGGTAGTCCCTGGAAATGAAGCGAAATTGGTAAGTAATTTGGGGGGAGCATCCGAGCTGCACTAGCCGGAGTACCCCATTAACAAGTATAGCTTCGAGTGACTGGTGGAAATCGCTGCGGACAGTCTTCCTTGGAGATATGGTTTGGACTCAAAGCGAATTTGCTTGACCGGGGCTCAAGCAATTCGCAATCCCACTGGCGGAGGTTAAGTCGTATACGTTATCCTGGGCACTACCAAAGGCGGCCACCCCTCGAGCTCCACGTCCAACCCATTCTTCCATGCCGAATAGTATATGGCATCTTCACCGCAGCTGCAGCTGGCAATCACAATTGTAACTAACCCAGAGATGGTACACCCCAGCTGCTGAAATCAGCGTTTGATCAAGAGCGATCGTCTCTCATCATAGCCCGCAGTGATCTCTCGGACGAACACGCCTACAAGCGCGGCTTCATCGGGCACGTTGAAACGATGGTGGTCTTGGCTACTGACGCTGTCAAATCAGGCACAGAGGAGCGTCTCACTCCAGCCACGGCAACCGATTATCGTCTGACTTGCTCCACAGCGCTGGCCACGGGCGACGAGGTTCTTGGGAAGTTATTAGGGAGTGGGTACACTTGGACATGAATACGAGGGAGCGTGTAGTAATCGGGGAGACACCATAAAGGGCCGTCGTAAGGCAACGTGAACCTCGCTCGCTAAGATAACGTCTGTAGGATGTAAGTGCCTTCCTCAACGACATCAGAGTCTTTGACGCCACTTTCCACCGCTGACACATCTTCAGTTGAAGCCGTATTGGTCAAACAAGAGTAAGGCGATAGAGTGACGCAGGGACTTGATACCACTAATGCGACAAGACGGCCGCCAACACTGCCTTCTGCTAAGCAAGGCAAGATGAGGCAAGACAGGTGTATGAGAGGTCTTAGCAAGACTGAGAGCGCAAGTAAGACAAAAATGAGGATTGGTCTTGGTCTTACCTTGGCTTGCGGGCGAGTCTGGACTGAAGGGAGCACAAGCAAGACTGACTCTGCACCAGGTGGAAACGAGATCTGCATTCAGTCCCTTCAATCGAAATGTAGAATAACTTACTGAGTGAAGGCTGGGGAGTCAACTTTAGAATGCAGAGACTGCTATGGCAAAGTAAATGTAATCCACAAGGGAAACCCTCATTATTCCACAAGAGCTAAGAAATTCAACAGCTATCATTCCGGGTTCTGCACATTTTGTATCTCTACAGGTCTTTCCTTGTTGCGAGCTTACACGGTCCCAAGGGGCTGCTGGAGGACATGGTAATAGGTAATGAGGTCCTGCGCAGATAGAATCTGCTGCACCAAGCCCGAACAAGGGTCCAGGAGCATGATATCGGTGCCGTTATAAGCCACGTGGGAGCCTCTCTCAAGTTTCCTGATGAGAAACAGCGGTTAGTCATGTCAATAATAGAAGAAAGAGCCAAAGCTGTCGTTCAAACGTACGCTGTGCTCGACCCGGCAAAGGTAGCGTTTAACTTCCAACGAAGCGCAATCACATTGCCGACCCCGAAATGGAACTCGTCGGTGAATGCGTAAGTCTCGAAGTCTGCCCTAGCAAGCTTTATGAATTCCAGAAACGCGGACGCATTGCCTATACGGAGTGGAGCGGAGCCGTTTCCTGTTGGGAAGCGGTCTTGGTAGACTTGAATGCTGGGCATCACGGTGCTGCTCAGGAAGCTGTAGTTGCCGGCCCAGAGGGCGTACCAGTTTGTGACGACTTGTTCGTGGGAAAGAGGCGTAAGCTTGGTCCAGGGGCATGGGACTCCGGCCGCATTCCCGGCATCGCTGTTGCTGGCGCTCGTGAGGTCAAAGTCAATACTGTCTGCTCCTGAGAAGAGGCTGTAGGAATTCGCTGCTATAGTCCCGGGTACAGCGAGCAGCGAGAGGAGAGCACTTTTTGTGGAAAGACGCATTCTGGCGGTTGGATTCGTCAAAGTGTAGAATGGGAGACCGCTTCCGTAACTGGGAATTTGGAAGACAAACATCGAGCGTTGTTATAAATATCATGCTGCGGTGGAAGAAGATCGCGCCGACTGTAGCAACACTCGCCCAAGTCTCTTATGGCCGTAACGTTACACGACGATGTTGCGAAACGCGTACAACGTCCGGGGCGACTAATTCTACTCTCTCGCTATCCGATCTCAATCGTTGAGAGAATGTGGAGACCCCACTCCGCGAGCAGTGTCTTTACGATTCGAGCTGATTGGTGCCTGCCAGAGGCTTGGAATCCTGAAGGATGGCGTTTTCAAGTGAGCTGATCGCACATGTAGGAATCGCATTAGAATCATCCCGACTCTTCTCAACGGCCGTATGCTCACTTGTTGTGAGCTGTCGTTGGACCCCTATAGTCCTAAGCCTCAGAATGCACCGCCTGCCACGCGGTCCTCTGCAGGTATCAACGCGGCCGTAACTCTTTGATGAAAAGGAAGCCTTTATTTATAGTGCCGAAGTCAGGATCTTAATCTCATCATGTTCTGTTCCCAAGACCGTTCCGTCAGTTGTTCAAACTTGGTCCACTTCGAAACCGCTCGATCTTGCTGTCTCTGCAATCTGTATACCAGACTGCCACGATGGTCAATTCCAATCAAACTCCAGCGAACAGCTTTGTTGTTGCGATGCGCAAAGTTTATAATCCAATAGGATTTTCGAAGGGATACAACTTCGTCTTATGTGAGTCTTCGTCAGCTTACATCCTTTGAAATCGCCAAACTGACGCTTTAAAGGGTTACTAACAATCGGCTATATCATGGGATTTACCCTAGCTCGCCTCCAATACTTCTCCTTCTACGGGATATTCTGCAACCCGAGAGTACATGGCGCTAGCGGCGCTTCTCCAGGAGAATGCTACTTCTACCTCCAAAACCCGTTCAAGATTGGCATGATGCTGCACCTCTTCTGTATCCTACCTGCTGGGGTTCTGGTGTGCTTCCAGTTTGTACCAGCGATCAGACACAAGGTCATCCTATTCCACCGGATCAATGGATACCTGGTTATTCTGCTGTCATTAACCGCAAATGCTGGTGTTCTCGTTGTCGCGCAGCATGCTTTTGGCGGCGACATGGCAACGAGGATCCTCACTGGCGTCCTGGTTATCTCAACGACGGTGGCATACGTCTTTGCCTGGTTTAATATTAAGAGATTGCAGATTGACCAACATCGTGCTTGGATGATGAGGGCATGGGCATACGTATGTCAAGCCGACCAAAAACCCACGCTGCAAAAAGTACTAACCTAAGAAATAGTTCTCTTCCATCATCACCCTCCGCATCATCATGTTCTTGGCGGCATTGATAATTAGCTCAATAGGTGGCTTCTACACCAGCCGACCCTGTGCACAGATAGCCTCCATCGTTGGCCAAGACATGACAATCAACCTTTACCCCGGATGTCTGCCTTTCTTCCAAGGCAAAGATAACGCCCTTGAAGTCCTTGTAAAGGCTGGCTTTCCTAACGGCAACCCAGTAGAGATAGGAGCTGGGCTTGGCATCACCTTCGGCTCTGCTGGATGGCTGGCTTTCTGGATCCACACTGTCGCGATCGAGTTCTACCTTCGTCTTACGCCCGCGGAGGGCCAGCGTCTTAGACAAGTCTCTTATGAACGTCAGTCGGAGCGTGGCTTCAGACACCCGGGGTCTGCGGGTCTTGTGGCTCAGCGACTAGGGGACGCGAATCCGTACGTGCCCCTTTCACAGGGAACGGATGCGACCAGGCGAGGGGAAGGATATATGCTGTCGGTTCCTGGAAAGAAGATTGGCGTTGAGGATACGCATTGAGCGAGGTTCAAAAATGCCATCTCTGAACAATGCTGCAGTATCAAATTCATCCACCATAACCCATCTTACCGAATTCTACACTGCTTTGACGTTATCGAAGTGAACCTCACTGCCTTCATCTCAAATCCACTTCAATCATCAATAATTATTGAATGGACGCGTGTATAACACGCTATGACAATCGATACCTCTTCTATGCTGCCAAGCGTACCGCCTACCGCAACACTTGAGATTCCCGACGCGTCACAGCGACAGAGCGACTCTGGCACGACTGCAGCCGTGATTTCAGCCGAGAGCCAGCCAACATTTGGTGGTTACGAAGGCATCTTATGGCAGCGCCTTGCAGGCTGGCCGGTGCCTATCGATGACAAAAAGATATGCACGTGGGTAATTAAAGATGATCATGGTTGGCGTCTTTAGAAGATAGAGGGTTGCGTACACTGGCAAGAATCATGGTCCAAAATGGAGCTAGCTACAAGTACTGCAGGCCACCATATGAAGGTGATGAAGAGGATGGCCCTACACGCAAAAAGCGAAGGACGGGAGACAATGCGATGGACAGCTTCTTACGCTCTGGCCCAAATCCAGTGAATGCCATACAGACTCAGCACGCAGTAGCCTTTGATCAAGCCGCATTCAAGACACTGCTCTTTGACTGGCTTATTAGCGACGGCGTTAGCTTCCGCCAGAATGAGTGACAAAGCTTACGCGCATTAGTTGAGTACTT